>PPMU03000043.1:0-100023 GCA_003707015.3 Wickerhamomyces canadensis
TATTAATTACTGATATAGGAAGTTCTCTCAATTAGAGCAGTAAAATATAGAATTAATTCGCGGAGATCCTGATTATATAATCACCATACTAAATTTCGGGAATATTACTTTAAAGTAGCTCTACCTCAGTATTGATTTTTGCTTATGTAATAGAAATCAATCGAGCTCAAAAAATAATAAAAATACTTTGACATTAAAAACACAATAGAAATAGCACTTCGTTAATTAGACCTGATCATTGATGAGCCTGTTCAGACAGAGGAAGGGCCAAAGGCAGAAGGATAACGATGTTTGGGAGAGGAATAGACTTGAAACAGCGGGAACAATCCAAAAAGGTGACGTGGATCAAGATTTCGAGGAGTCTGGTGAACCAAAGATTCAAATATCAACACATCATCTTACACCACCATTCCTAGATAGCTCGAATGTTTTCACTGTACAGAAAGATCCTATTTCTCCTGTAAAGGATCCACAAGGTGATTTAGCTCTCTATGCGAAAAGAGGAAGTCCGCTCGTCCAACAACGAAGATTGGAAAGAGAGAGAAAGATTAAGGCGAAAGATACAGCCAGATTGATGGGTTCAGCTATTGGTCAGGTTTTGGGGGTAGATAAAAAGGAACCATCACAGTCAAACTCTAATGGAAATAGTAGGTTCAACCAGCCTGATGAAGATATAAAGGAAACAGATCAAGCTACAAGATTATCGATTGCTGAGCAGAGGAGAAATTTACCAGCCTTTGCTGCAAGAGATGATCTACTCAAAATAATAAGGGATAATCAAGTGGTTGTAATTATCGGTGAGACTGGTTCAGGTAAGACTACTCAATTAACCCAGTTCTTGAATGAAGATGGATATGGAAAGCAAGGTATGATTGGGTGTACACAGCCTAGACGTGTTGCTGCAATGAGTGTTGCAAAACGTGTTGCCGAAGAGATGAATGTAAAACTAGGTTCAGAAGTTGGTTATGCTATTCGTTTCGAGGATATGACAAGCAAAGACACCGTGATAAAGTATATGACTGATGGTGTTTTGTTAAGGGAGACTTTGGTGGATTCGGATTTGGAGAAATACTCATGTATAATCATGGATGAAGCACATGAGAGAACGTTGAACACTGATGTTTTACTAGGTCTCTTCAAGAATCTTCTTTTAAGAAGAAGGAATCTTAAGCTGATAATTACATCAGCCACCATGAATGCTGATAAATTTTCTGATTTCTTTGGCGGTGCACCACAGTTCACAATTCCCGGTAGAACCTTTCCCGTTGATATCATGTTCTCAAAATTCCCTATAGAAGATTATGTGGAGTCTGCTGTGAAGCAAGCACTCACAATACATTTACAAAGTGGTCCAGGTGATATATTGATATTCATGACAGGTCAGGAGGATATCGAAGTCACGTGTGATCTCTTGAAGGAGAAATTGGGTAAACTGGATGATCCACCACCATTGGACGTCTTACCAATGTACTCTTCATTACCAGCTGAACAACAAACGAAGATTTTTGAAAAAACCAAAGAAGGTCATAGAAAATGTGTTGTTGCTACTAATATAGCAGAAACATCTTTGACTGTTGATGGTATTACCTTTGTCATTGATCCTGGGTTCTCCAAGTTGAAAGTCTACAATGCCAAGATTGGATTAGAAAGCTTAGCTATGACTCCAATATCACTAGCAAATGCAAATCAAAGATCTGGTAGAGCTGGTCGTACAGGTCCTGGTAGTTGTTACAGACTTTACACTGAAAAGGCAGCAAGAGAAGAGATGTACACACAAACAATCCCAGAAATCCAAAGAACAAACCTTTCCAACACATTATTATTGCTGAAGTCTTTGGGTATAGATGATCTTATCAAGTTTCCATTTTTGGATCCTCCACCTAAGGAGACTATAACATCATCACTATACGAACTATGGGCTATTGGAGCATTGGATAATTTTGGAAAGTTAACCAGACTGGGCCATAGGATGTCCAGATTCCCATTACAACCGAGTTTGTCCAAGCTGTTGTTGGTTTCATCAGAAAATGGATGTTCTGAAGAGATGTGTGTTATTGTGTCCATGTTATCTGTTCCAACCGTTTTCTATAGGCCAAAAGAGAGAGAAGAAGAGTCTGATATATCAAGATCAAGATTCCAAATTCCTGAATCTGATCATTTGACACTATTGAATGTTTACGGTCAATGGAAGGCGAACAACTATTCAGATCAGTGGTGTTCCAAACACTTTTTACAGCCAAGATCGTTGAAGAAAGCAAGAGATATCAAGGAACAAATTGAGCTCATCATGAGATCAAGTCATGTTCCATTAGTCTCATCAGGCTATGAGTGGGACATTGTGAGGAAGTGTATCTGCTCCAGTTTCTTCCATCAGGCTGCCAAAACATCCAGCAAAATTGGAGAATATACTAGTTTGAGAAGTGGGATTTCGTTGCAATTACATCCAACATCAGCTTTATACGGAATGAATGACCTACCAGAATACGTTGTCTACCATGAGTTACTCTTGACATCGAAGGAATACATTTCGACAGTGACTGCAGTAGAAGCTTCTTGGTTGGTTGAGTTTGGTGCAGTATTCTATAGTGTTCGACAGAAGAACAAATCAGGCAACAGAGGTAAAAGGTCTATTGAAGAGGACTTAGAACGGGACTTCAAAAAGTATAAGGAGGAGCAATTGAAGTTGAGCGAGAAAAAAGTGAAAAAGGCCAAGCCGGTTGTGCAAATTGGGGGAAACCAAGGGAGAAGAAGAAGAGGGTTTTAATGATACGATGGAGTATATACTAATAGATCTATGTAATGACGATAATATCTCCTGTAGCAGTATGTGAAGGAGTAGCCTGGCCCAACCCGTCTAGACTCTAGAAGGCCGTGGCGGGGGGCCTAGCGGCGGTGGCCTCCCTGGAACCCACCCGCGAATTTTGAATCGGCCGCGTTCGAAAAATGTAAACAGATTAATATAATGAGCCAAGTATAAGCAAAACTCCAACTGATAGCTCCCTAATTCTGGCAATTGGTAGATTCTAAAGTAGGATGACATCGAACTCAACGGATGGGCTTCCACAAGCATTGAAAAATCTGGCACAGCTGCTCAAGACGGAAGAAGATCTGGACAAAGTGTCCACCCTACGAGCACAATTATTGACCGAGAAGTCATCAGTAGAGATTGAACTGAAGTCAAAATCTCAAGTTCAAATAGATGCCTTGCTGAACAAAATCTCGCAGTTGAACATTGCTCAAGATGAGTTGAAAAGTCTGAAAGCATTCGTGATGGAGATCAATCAGATATCACAGGCCTCTTTTAAGTCCATTGATAGATTCGAATTAATCAATAAAATGACCAAAATTCATGAGATTTTCGATATGGTCACATCAATAGCTGATAGAATTGCATCTTTCAGTAACGAGCTCGATGGTATAGATGGATTGATTGAGGCACAAGACTATGAAAATGTGGATATTGACCATGAGGTTGCTGATTTATTGGAAATCCATTTTAGGCTGAGCAAACTTTTGGACTTCAAAGATCAGATATTGGAGATGAGTAAGTTTTCAAGTGAGGATTCGAGGTTCATCGTAAAGAGATTATTCACTAAGATTGACCCGGTCGTTAAGAAGTTTGATGTTCTGATCTCAAATATTATTGAAGGGGTTGTGGAGTCTGTAAAGATCAACAATAACAGTCTGGTGATAAGGCTAGCAAAAATAATAGAATTTGAGGAAGTAGAGGACTTCAAGATAAGTCAGAAGAAGAAAGTTTTGTTGAAGAGTGCTAATACCAGTAAACCAGATAAGATAATCTTTGAACAGATTATAAATGGGACCATTACTGGTAGAATCAATGAACGGAACTATAAGGATTTCTTTCTTGACAAAATTGGGACCTCTGTTAAGGATATTTTCCAAAACTGCTGGGAGACATTTGACTCCACCAATGACACAAATCAACTGTTTGAAATCCTAAACAATTTGGATTGGGTTTTCTCTGATTTGAAATGTATTCAACAAGACTTAACACAACTCGTTCCATCAAATTGGAACATATTCAAGGTATATTATGATTATTACTATAAAGAACTGAACAACCTGATAAATAAGCTTATTTCGAAAGAACCTGAAACTTATTTTATCCTAGAGATCCTGGAGTTTGACTCAAAATTCAAAGAGATTATGAAGAATGAGTTTGGAATGAATGATGTTGTCACTGTTATTGGCGAAGATTCTAAAAATCAATTATTGGATGACTACTTGAATCTGATCATTATGAAAATGGAAGAATGGATTACCAGTTTGAAGAAAACAGAGCAAGAATCTTTTAAATCAAGATTATCAGCACCTGACCAAGATTCTGAGAAATTATATGGATTGAAAGGATCACAAATTGTTTTCCAAATGTTTACTCAACAGTGTGATGTTGCATCCGGTTCAGGTCAAGGAAAAATTTTGGATGGTGTTATCAAGAAATTTAGTGAATTATTAATTCAAAGACAAAATGAATGGAGTGTAATTATTCAAAAAGAAGTATCAAGATTGATTTTATCCAATAACAAAGATCCAAAAGTGAAACAACAAGAATTGGAATCAAACATCAATGATGAAGTACCACCTGGTTTGATTGAATACTTGATAGCTTTGGGAAATGATCAAATGAGAGGTGCTGATTATACTGAGGCTATATCCAACAAGTATGGATCAATGGTTAGTAAGAAATATCAAACAAGTATCCATGAAAATCTTGAAAAAGTTATTGATGGGTTTGCTGATCTGGCCAAACAGAGTTGTGATGCTCTGATTGTTATTATCTTTGATGATTTAAAGACCCCATTCGAGCAGATATTGAGTAAAGACTGGTATTCTAAATCGAGCAATCATTCACAAGCTATCATTGATACCATTTATGAGTATCTTGGAGAATTGAGTGAGAATTTGAATAAGTATCTGTTTGAAATCTTATCGGAAGAGATTCTTGAAGAGACAATACTGAAATATTTGAGTAATTTGAAGAAGACAAATTTGAAAGTCAAAGATACAGAGAAGTTTCTGGCACTGGTTAAACAAGATTTTGAAAATTTCTACAAGATTTTCATCAAATTTATCAGTAAAGATGTCATTGAAGAGAAGTTTAAGATTCTTGAAGATTTCTTGGATTTGGTGACTATTGACGACAATGAAGATCATTCGGTATTCATTGAGATTTGGGAATCGTTATTGGTTAATTTCAACGATATTCCATTGACTTTTTTCGAATCAAGTTTGAAATTGAATAAGAAGTTGGATTCATCAAGTTATAAGATTCTTGTTAGCAAAGCCTCATTGAAACAGAAATCCTTCCTTCAACAAAATCAATATGACCTGAAGCAAACGTTCATGGGAAGATTTTAGGCACAAAAACAAAAAGGAAGAGACAAACTAAAAAACCTAGGCAGCGAGAGGGAAGGCCCTGTGGCAATGTCTTTGAATATATTACTTTTTAGTTAAAGTTACAACGTTTATGATCAACTTGTACCCATCAACTGTAGGCCAATCCTTTTCTAATGATATTATTCCATCGTATGAACTATTGAAGATGGCACCAATGGTACTTGAGACATTCCCTGAAACTTTTGGATCAATCAATGTGAAAGTTGCAACGATTTTAAGATCGAGTGAGAGAGGTTTCACTTTTTCTAGAAACACCTCACTTAATTTGTCAAGATCGACCTCGATTATCTGACTCTGAGCAAATTCTGGGATTATTTCATCCAATATCTTATCGATCTGGGGTATTATTATACTTTGTTCAGCCATTGTGATGGTTAGAGACTTGATCTTCCCTTAATATAAATACCAAGCGCTGAGTTTCAAAGTGACATTAAATGCGGTGTTTGGGTGTACTGTTCCATCGCCACATAACCCTTCCTTAAACGGACGTATTGATGGAATGGCGTCTGTATCTTCGCGCAACTCACGTGACTTGACACTATTCCGCAATCTGAATAACCTCATCTGCGAATCTACACCGAAGAAGAAAACCAGCACAGAGCTGCTCAGAGGAGAGGGCAAAACCCAGTTTAAGTTGCCAGGTTGACAAGCTGCCAAATATCAAACAGCCGGTGTGCAAAGTCTGTCAAAGTGTGCTGCTAATCAGGAGTTGCTCTTAACTGGAAATCTTCAATCTTCAGCTATCATTAACAAGAAACGGTTCGGACTCTTCAGCTACAAAAAACACGATCTGTTTGTGAATACCAAGGGTAAATCAATCAGCACTACTGGAGCAGTAGTTAGGAGACGGCGTCGGTTAATATCAAGACTCAAAAGTCAGGGCCAATTTGCCATTCAGTCTTATTTCAGTGCCCATCGACAATAATACAAAAAAACTGTGGTTGTTCCATAAGCGGTATTAAAGTCGGGATACTGCATCATCATTGTCAAAATTCTGAATCCTTTCAAATTATACCTGATCTTCACTTTGACTTTGGTCGAGTACACTTGTTGAGTTAGGCTATTTAATGTCGGGATATCCACAATTAAGATAACACCAAGAGACATCAACAAACAGATCAAGATCAGATTAGAAACACATCCACAAGCACCACTTTCTCATTATAATCAGCAACCGTTGGCGGAACTATCCTGGAAATTGCAGGAGACAAAGGATTTGTTCCTAAGCACAAACAGAGAACCAAAGAGCTTCATACCGGTAAGTACTAACTTTCACTTTTATCAATGAATGGGTACCTTTCTTTCCCTTCTGGGGCTATTGTGATTGGTGAGGCGGAGAGAGAACAATGTTCTCGTTGATGTGATTGCTTGGTGTGATCACACCATTGTTTTCATAGATGAGGCAGAAACCGCAAGGTCGTATTGGAAGAGCCCCAACGACATTTGTGCTGTACTTATAATGGTCAGTATATCGATCGGCAAGCGATTACAGATCTCCTTGCGAAGGGTCTGCTATTCCTTCCATAGCGCAAGGCATACAATGGACGATGAAGGGGAAAAAGGTACTTATTGAGAGCTTCACACACTGAGGGACGGATATACTAATAGAACCCCACAACTAGAGATCAATCATATAATATCATCGATCCTGAACAAGTTAAAGATGTCGAATCATATATCTTCTATAAACAGTCTTATAAATCAGGACACTAATGAGGATGAAGATAGGAAATTCTTGAGGGCTGCTGCAGAGGCAATAGTGGCAACTTCAATGAATAATCAGATAGATCCAACGATATTGGAACTGTTGAAAAGAATTCAATATGCTGCTGTACCTAACAACAACAGCTCCAGTACTGTGAACAATAACAATGGGAGAAATAATGATGATGGTACAATACACTTGAATAACGATTTTAGTTTTATGAATGGAGGTGATGGGAATACAGTTCAGCCAAATAAAAATCATTTCCCTGCTTTCAATTTAAACTATTTTGAGAACTTGAGTAACAACCATGGAGCTAATAATAACAATAATGATAGTCATGATCCTCATAGTACAAGTTCATGGAATTTTGCATCATCCTCATCCCATCTTAACCATGATAACAACAACAACAATAATAGCAATAACTCACCAATCAATCACAATTCAAACAATTCAATAAGGACGCCATTATCAATAACATCTACAATTACAACACCCCCATCAATCTCAAACCAAAATTCAGCAACCAATACATCATCTTCTGGTTCATCGTTTCTCAATGATCCTGAAAAACCATTCATTTGTACAGATTGTTCATTATCATTCCGTCGTTCATCAGATTTGAGAAGACATCAAAGAGCACATTTACCAATACTGCCACATATTTGTCAGTTATGTGGTAAAGGATTTGCAAGGAAAGATGCATTGAAGAGACATAGTGATACTTTGACTTGTAAAAGAAATCGTGAAAAGTTGTTAGGTTCCGGTGGGGATATTGATAGTATATTAGAAAGAGCTGGGGTAAAGAGAAATTCACAGTCTCATTAAAAGCTTGTTGGACAAGGGGGGAGGAAGCAAGAAGTGGTTTTAGTTCATCATCATGATGTTGTTTGATTTGTTTTAGATTCGGACGAGACGTTGTGTGTATATATCATGTGTTTGACAGGATTCAAATGATGTGTTTTGTATTATTCTTGATTTAAAAGAAGCAAAAAATAATAGATCAAATTTTATTGTAATTATACATTGTTGTGTTCTTCTATGAAGAGCATTCCTTTTTGTCATTATGAGGGTAGTGTTTGTTCGTTAGGTCATTAATCATATATAGTATGGTATTCGTTTGGGTCTTTCATGGGGGTCGAAATCCAGTATCCATTCGACGAGCTGAGGGTTCATCCTTTTTTTTTGCTATTAATCATAGGATGATTTGAAACTTGGAATAGATAAGCTTCTTCCATATGTAGCTGATTGATTCCAATTCATTAGACTCAATGTTCAAGTTGAGTTTCGTTTCGCTTTGGTTCATGTTGTCAGTCGTTATGGTCGAAGAAGGTACTGTCAAATCACCATGTTCATCGTCAATGATTTCAAAATGTTGTGATAGTTGGGATAGTTGAACTTCATTCAGACCGGAGATCTTACTCCAATCAAGTTTCTCATCATTGCTTGTCAAGTAAAACCTTTCTAGTTTTACCAGTAGCCCTAAAATGAACAACTTGGGTGATAGATATATAGTATCAACATTCTGTAAATACCTCATCATCAATATCAAGAATTTCTGATAATCTCTAAGCGAAATCCTGGATCTTGCGAAAAGTTGTACTATGAAGTGGTTCAGGCCTTTGAAGGACTTGTTTTTGAACTGGTGTTGGTGTTTCGTGAGGATGAGGTTGAAAGAGTGGTTGATGATGAAGGTGTGGATGAGTGATCTTTCATGCTCCAAAGGCTGGGACTGCGAGAATCCGTCGTAGAAGTCCATAATCAAAATTACCTATTGACAACGGGTTCTGGAAGGAAGAAGAGTACAAAGATGAAGAGCACTGAAAGATTTTCCAGTGTTTGGTGGGAGCGTATCCTCAAGGTTTTGCCGTGAATGGCACTGTTTTTTTTGCCTGGATGAATTTGCCTTGTTGATATTTTCATGACAGTTAAGTGCAGTTGAGAGAGAATTGACAGCTAAGTGCACTTTATGGCGATGCGGAATTTGCGGTGAGTCATGGGCTCATATGGTCATGTGACTTGTCATGTGACCAAATGGTGGACCCGGCCCAGAGAGGCCTGAACTCGGCTATAGCAAAGCGGAGTGCGCGTACCGCCCGTTAACAATCAAATGATAATCCCGTATTTTTACCAAATCACAGGAAAATCTTAGTCATTCTAATCAAGAAAAAAAAAGTCAACAAGAAGCTCCTTCGCAAATTCGAAGCAAAGAAACAGCGTAAACAAAACACAGCGGCAAAGTCACAGGCATAGTTTTGACGTCTACCAACAAAGCCAACATGAGTGATGCGCTCGACAAGGACATCGGTCAGATACTCCGCAGTTTCACGTCCACTCAGCAGATCAATTTGGGACAGTTTAAGGAGAAGAACTCCACCTCATCTCCCAGCAGCAACAACAACAAGAACAATGACAAGCTGGGCAAGATCAACCTCATGAAGAACTTCGACGACGTGAGCTCGAACCTCTCCATCAACAAGATGTACTCGTCGAGGCTCTTCAAGACCATCCCGAACAACAACAGAATATCCAACCTGTCCTGGAGACTATCAAACACAGCAAGATATCACAAGGAGAAGGAGAAAAGGGACAAGGCAAAAGTCATCAAGCCAGTACCAATGAAGAGAACAAATACATCCAGCAAATCCAAGAACGATCCAACAAACGATGACTTTGATTATGTTGCTCACATTAGAAGAATATCTCAGGAAGAATATCAGACAAACCCCCATACAAATAACGTTAATGCTATCAAAAGTATCAATAGCAACATCAACTCGAAACTTTTGATTACCCCATCAACAATCACACCGTTGAATCCAATCACAACAACAACCATCCCTTCCATTCCTTTGTCCTCTTCCCTATCATCATACCCAGCCACGTCATCATCCTCAAACTCTCACAATAACCCAAACACCAACACCATCAGTAACATTACATCGGTATCTCCATCCGGTACTAAGATAGTACACTGCTCGAATTGTTCAACAACCTCAACCCCATTATGGAGAAGATCTTCCAATGGTGAGATCTTGTGCAATGCGTGTGGTTTGTTTTACAAATTACATGGGGTCATTAGACCAAAGGCAAACAGTAACTCAAATGTCAACTCTCAAACCATTCCATCAACCACTTCCTCGATAAATTCAGCAACTCCAACATATCCCCTTTCTTCAGTCAATAATAATGCCAGCAATGGTACTTTGTTAACCTCGAGACAAATGCAACATCATACCTCAACAAATTCTGACCAACTGATTCATGATTCTCCAATCTCATCGTCTTCAAATAATGGCTATGTTTCATCAATATCTTCCTTCTCTGAATTTGAAAATTATTTGAATTTTGATAATGATGGAATCAAATCCACTTCCATTCATAACAATACTCATAATCTCATTCATAACACTCCAAACAACGTCATCAATAACACTCTTAAATCGAACAGCAATCAATTCAGTACAATAATGGAGAATTCAAATGGGAATTCTAATAATTTGAACTATGATTTTTTAAATATGACTGATTTCAAATTTGGTAATGATGAGATTGAGATTAAGAATGATGACGATGTAAACATGGTGGGTACGGATGATTATGAATGGTTAAAAATGGGGATTTAGTAAAATCAGGGAAGCAAAAAGAAAGAGAAATTGAACTAGAAACCACAAAGACACGCAATCCTAGATCTTAGAATCCTTGAGACAATTTTTGAACTCAACAATATTGAATTTTCTTGGAAAACAAGTTATCATGCTGGTAATTATAATTTGGCACAAGAGAGTTTCTACACATATATGGAGCTATCCTATTTTGGTTAACTGTTGGTCGGTTTGGTCATCATTCCCTTACTATTTTTTACCCTTTTGCTATTTATCCATACATTTAACTATTTATATGATTTTTGTTTTGTTTCTTTTGTTTTTATCTTGGGAGCTGGAATTGTTTTAAGGCATGTTCTTTTTTTTTATACCACTGAGTCTGATTAAATTATTATGTTGGGTGTTTGTTTTGATTTACTATGTCTTTTATGTTAACTTAGATTTTTGTTTTGGATCAACTGATGGATCTTTATCTTTAAAAACAAATCAATGGATTATACATATTGAACTACCCGTAGTATAAGTCCATGTAAGGTAGAACAATCTTGATGTCTGATATTGATACTAACTACGTCAAATAATCATTGGTCATGATATGAAAACCAAATATGTGTATGTATGACTTTCAGCATATTATACAGGAAAACAAAACTAAAACAATTTTTTCCCCAAAACTTTATGTGAAGTTTTTTATATGTGTTTATATTGATAACCTTTATTTCTTCTTCTTGAATAAACCAAACTTCTTCTTTTTACCATTCTTTACAGGAGTTTCAACTTCATCATCAATTGGTTTAGATTCATCGTTTGGAGTCCATCCTAATGGTTTAGCTTCAATTTCTTCATGTTGTTGTGCCGGTGGTGTTGAGCGGGACTCTTGTTCATATGGTGGAGTTTGATGTTCAGCAGCTTGTTGCTGTTGTTGCTGTTGTTGATCTGGTTGATGATCTTGATTCAACTGTGGAATTGAAGAAGATGACACATTTTGTTCACGTTCAGGTAATGAAAAATTTGAAGAACTCTTTGAACCTGATGCATTATATCCATTTGAATTGAACCCAGAGTTAAATTGAGCAACTGGTTTACTCAATTTTTGATTAACCAAATGTGGATTGAAACCATTTCCATTACTACCACCTCCGAAACCAGCACCATTTAGTTGTCCTTGTCCTTGTTGATGAAATTGAGAACCATTCAATAATGGAGAACTAGAACTATTGACACCATGAGGGATTGGACCCCCAATATGAGTAGCTCTTTTAGCTCTATTGTTATTTGCATGAGTTGGGAGCATATTTTCAAGACCACCAATGTTGGAGGCACCAGGGAATGAAGATTTTCTATTCTTTCTAGAGGTTTTCTTGAAAGGGGCATTAACACCATTCCCATTGTTATATAAACCATCAGGTTGTTCCAACGATAAGGGCATTGTAGAAATACGACGAGGTTGAATTTGTGCTTGTTGTTGGAGCTGTTGTAAAGGCTGTTGATATGCTAATGGGTTTTGAATACTGTTGTATCTTCCTTGTAACGTACTTGCATTCAACTGAGGTGGACCTTGTAATTGTTGTTGGGGTTGATAGAGTTGTGGTAACGAGGATTGATGTTTCAATTGTGGGGGTTGTTGCGGTGGTAGCGGTTGTTGTTGTTGTTGTTGTTGCTGTTGCTGTTGCTGCTGCTGCTGCTGCTGTTGCTGTGGTTGGAATTGCGGTGGTGGAGGTCTTGAATTTAACATAGCCATCTTTCTGTTGTATTCCAGCTCTCTATCCTGTAACAACTTCTCTCTTCTTTGTAATTCCAATTCTTTACTGGTCAACCCAGCGGTACTAGATTGTGGTGGTGAAACTTGTCTTGCCGATTGACCACTAACAGTTGAGGAGACTGGTTCACGTTGTTTAACAGGAGATTCCAATTGTGCAGAGTATAGTGCAACATCGGTCAAATCACGAAGATCTGGGGTACCATCAACCGAGAAATTCTGTTTAGTACGATCAGCAACTGGGGAAATTGGTTGGTGTTGGTCACCTCCCTGATCTTGGAAAGTTTGAGACACCGTTTGTTGTTGTTGTTGCTGCTGTTGTTGTTGAGTATGTTGCTCTTGTAATGCTCTTGATGTTGACTCCAACTGTTGTTTCTCAAGTTGCAAGCCTTGGATCGTGGACTCAGCATGAAGAAGTTGTTTAGATTTCAAAGCTAAAGATCTATTCAATTGCTGATGTTGAAGTTTCAAATTTTCCAAAGTGGATGAGAGTTCATTCACGGTGACCTCTTTGGATTGATGATTTTGAGTTAATGAATCAACTCTTGCTAGTAGTTGTTGGTTTTCTTGTTTCACCTTTTCAAGTTCAGTTTCTAAAGCAGCTAGCTCTTTCTTTGATGATCCTTTTCTTTGAAAGAAAATTGAAGAGCCATCCTCACCCCCTAAATTCAACTTATCATATTGACAAATGGTGGCATACAAGAATTCTAAGTAAGGAGTTTTGATACCGTAATCATCAGCCAATAATATAGGTTGCAATAACAACAAATCAACGTCCAAGCTCAACTTATGGAAGAAATTGTAAAAAATCAATGGAGAGTTGATGAAATCGATTTGATTTTTGTTTGTTGAATCTCTTGAGTCAAAATCATGCATCCAAGTTTTCAACAAATTTGATTCATTATCATAGCCAATAGGTAACTTACAATTCATTGTTTTAGCAACCGTGATCAGCTCGGTAACTAGCCCACTCAACAAAGGTTTAGCCAAGATTTGATTGTTCAAGTTTGATGGGTTTGATTCTTCAAATATAATCAATAATGGATCAAAACAGATTCTTGGGATTGCAAATTTCCATTGTTCGGTCAAGAATTCCAAGTGGTTTGACTTGATATTGATTTTCAAGTCATCGTTATTATTGTATTGGAGAAGTTTTGACAAAGCATTCAAGTTCTGTTGTTCAGTTTTGGAATATTTATTGGTTGATGTTGAAGATTCCCCGAGGAAAATCTCTCTTGATGCTTGTTTTGCATTAATGTATTGATTTGGACCAACACTTCTGATATCAACATTGGACAAGATTGAAAAGAACGAGAGTTGCAGAGATTTTGGTAAAGATGATTGTAGGAATGGCTCAAGGTTGATGAACCCTGTAGATTCAATCAAGATGATTGAGTTCTTGCTCAAATATGGAACCAGACTGGTGGAAATGGTGGAGATATCCTGTAATGATTTGGAGGACAAGAAGATGATCTCATACTGGGCATTTGAGGTGCTCAGTTGAGTGAAACTGTTGACTATCAACTCAGGTTTGAAACGGATGTCCTCGTTGATCAGCTCATCCTTAATCGTGATGGAATTCGAACTCGACAATTCCTCATTGACAATGTGAACTTCAAACTTCTGGGACGAGTGGAGTTTCCATGAATAGTACAGCAGCTTTGGATTGGCCCCAACAGACAGGATCTTCAATTTGGAAGACATGGCTTGGGATTCAGCGAGTGTAAGAGCAAACAGCAGTAGCGTTCCAAAAAAAAAAAATGTGTTGAAAGAATATGTTTATAAATCAGATGAAACTTAGCCGAGCGGGACGTATAAGCAAACAACCAAAAGCAGTAGGAAATCTGAAAGGAAGGGGCAGCGAATGTAGACAGCTGCGGAGGCCACGGTCTGGAGGAGGAGGTCGAAGAGGAAGGGCTGCTACGAACCAATAACTGACCAGAGAGAGAAAGAGAGTGCACGGTAACGTCAAGTCGAAAAAATTTCGTTATTTCCATCAATTTCACTTCAGTGAGGCAGTAGTTTTTTTGTATGGATCAGGCACAGAACGAAAAAAAAAAAAAGAGCCGGGCTCGATCGATGAGCAGAGATCGGCCGGTTTTCGGGAGGGAGCAGCTACTACGAAATTTATAGTGGTTGTGCCACTGCGCTGCTGTCTGTACTCCCGAGAGCTGAGTCCTCCAGGCTCCAGAAGGCTCTCCTCCTTTTTACAACCCACCCACCTTTGAAGCCCACCACAGCCTGGCATCTCCATCAAAAATCAGCCCAACCGGTATTCCCATCGCAAAATTAATAAAAAAAAAAAAGGCCAAACCGGGAAAAAGAAAAAGCATTATGTAATTCATTATATAACCAAATGGCCAAAGCCGAGTATCCCCGAATGTTCGAGTCCGGTTAAATGGCGCTCATTTACCCGAGTATCAGTGTTCTCTCCGGGTAACCCTCCCACTGCTTATTTTTCTGTTTTGTTGTTTCTTGCATCTTCAACGCTTTAAATCGACACTTCTCTCACATCATCTCCAGCGCCTCAACATGGCTCTCTTCACGTGCCAGACATGCTCCGTGTCGCTGGAAGACCAGGAGATGCTGAAGCATCTCTCCGCCACTCGCCACAAGTCTGTCGCTTACTCCGCTACAGGTGAGGTTCTAGAATGTGAGAAGTGTCAAGACTGTAATATTCATCAGTTGAAGTTGGTTAGGTATGGTGGTTCTGATATTGCTTTACTTTGTCAGTCTTGTTTCGCTAAAGAAGATGCCGATGAAACGCCCTCAACTCAGTACACTCTTCAGAATGGTTCTATCTTCAAAACCATTGAAAATTACTTCAAAGTTCGTGATTTAGCATGTTCCATATGTTCTGGTGAGAAGTATCTCAATGTTAATCAATCAAACCCGACTCTTGTCGTTTGCTCCAAATGTTTGAGGCTTGAACCAGCAAAATATCAATCCATGAAGTTTGTTAGCGAAAATGACGATAATTTCTTATACGTTCTGTTAGGTATTAAGGAACACGTCAAGACCTCTTCTTCCTCCAACAAATTCAGCAGGAAGAGGACATTGGGTAGGGGTAAAGCTAGAGGGAGAGGTGGTAAAAAAGCCTTGGCTCCCAGAGCTCCAAGATCGAATGCCACTCCAAGTTCAAACAGTGAGACTCTACGATCTTTTCAATCTTTGAAATCCTCAGAGGTGGCAAAACAAAGACCTCAAGATGAAAAGGACTTGAAAGTTAAACTGCAACATTCGACCAATGATAACAAAATACTGCCACGCTCATCTTCTTCTTCTTCGTCCCGTTCTTCGAAGCACAAACCATCTGATAAAGGTTCTGCGCCTTCCCGTCAGGCAAAATCTTCAACGAGAAAACCATTATCACAACACAATACCTCACATGATAAAAATTCTTCTTCGAAAGTCAGTGGTAATGGGAAACAAAAAGGTCCAAAAGGAGCCCCAGTGAAACCGTCATCCAAAAGAGACTTACAGTCGGCGACTGAAAGTTTGCAAAAGTTGTCTACTTCATCTGCACCAAAATCTTTATCGTCAGCTGATTTCCCAGAGTTATCAGCAGAACCAAAACCACAAGTTGAGACAGTCAATGAACCAGCAACTGTGTCAGCTTCTTTGGATTCCCCAAATCAGAATCTCAATAAAGGATTGAAGAAGAACGAAAAGAAAGTTGCAAAGACAGATACAAAGAAAGAACTCAAAAAGGACATCAAGAAAACCTCAAGTGGTGATTCTAGAAAGGTTTCAGAGAAAGATCTCAAAAAATCTCAGAAAAATGATACAAAGAAGACCACATCCGATAAGAAAACCCCAGTCAAAAAAGATGTTAAATCAACTAAAACGCCTGAAGTAAAAGCTACAACTCAAGAAATTTCTGATCTTTCAGAAGAACATGAGGAATTTGAGCATGTTCCAAAATATCTGAGTAATCAACCGAAATTATCATATGACTCAATCAATGAATACTTCAAAGAAATGTGTTTTCATTTATATCTTGAAGAAAAATTGGGTACCGATCCAATTACGAACTTCACAACAGAATGGCATAGGGATAATAAGCAATTGTTCAAGTTGACAATTCCATTCACTCAAGAGATTGAGAATCTAATTCCAGAGAAATTAAGGAAATTAGGTAGATTACCATTCACCATGAATCAATCATTATTCGTTGCAAGATCAAATGATAAAGATAACATATGGGATTGTTTCATCAAGGATATGAACGTAATTAAAACAAGAGGCAAAAAAATTGAGTTGTTATTGGAACTTTATAAATGGAACGATGTTGAAAGTTTCCCTGTTGGTTCTCAAACATTATCAATTTTACCATGTTCTGCTACTATAAGTAGAATCTTATTTGCAATGGCAAGAATTGATAATCCAAAATTTATCAAGATGTTACTGGGTAAAGAACCTATCAAACAACTGGACTTCAAAAATTTCATCAAATTAACCAATGATCAATTCAATGAATCTCAAAAGTCTGCTATTCAGCATGTTTTGAACAATTCAATCACAGTTTTACAAGGTCCACCTGGTACTGGTAAAACATCAACAATTTATGAGATCATTTTACAACTTTTGAGAAACTTGAAAACTTTCCCAATTTTGGTTGTTGCTGCTTCAAACGTTGCGATTGATAACATTGCTGAAAAATTACAAAAAGACACAGATTTGACCGTTTTGAGAATTGTTTCAAGTGAGAAAGAGAAAGAGTATAACGATAAACACCATCTTGCCAATATCTGTTTGCACCATCAAGTTTTCAGCAAGTTGCCAGCCCATAGCAAAGACGTTGCTCTTGACTTGAGATTTAATAGAGCACCAGTCAGTCAAAATCAATACAAGAAACTATTGACTGTTCAAAATTCAATCAATGAGAAGTTGATTGCTCAAGCTCAGGTCATTTTGACAACCACGGTTGTTGCTGGTGGTTATCAACTGAAATCGATCAAGAAATTACCAGTTGTTATTATGGATGAAAGTACTCAATCAACTGAAGCAAGTACTATGATTCCATTAAGTATGCCAGGTGTGGATAGATTCATCTTTGTTGGTGATGACAAACAATTGAGTTCTTTCTCCGATATTCCATACTTGGAACAGTCGATGTTTGAGAGGGTTTTAAAAAATGGCACCTATACAAATCCTCACATGTTAAATGTTCAATACAGAATGCACCCTGATATTTCTGAATTCCCGATCAAGAGATTCTACAACAATCAATTGAAGAATGGTGTGACTGAAGAACAACGGAAAATTGAAGGAATTCAACCATTATCATTCATTGATTATAAAGGAACTTATAAAGAACAAAAAGTTTCAAACTATAGAAGAGGTGGTGGTTACACTTATACCAACAAAGGTGAAGTTGAGTTAATCTTGAGAGTTTTAAAACAGTTGACATTTACTAAAGGTATTGAGAAGAAAAATATCAGTATTATTACCCCATATTCTGCTCAAAGAGATTTGATTGCAACTTCAATCCAAAAAGACACTTTGATCAATCCAAATAACGAAGAGATCGAGGAAGAGGTTGATGAAGACTCATTGACAAGAAAGAAACCAACTACAATCAAGACCATCATGAATATTATGGTTAGTTCGATTGATGCTTTCCAAGGTAGGGAGAAGGATATCATTATTTTCTCGTGTGTGAGATCCAATGAAGAGAATAAGATTGGGTTTGTTAAAGATGCTCGAAGATTAAACGTTGCATTGACTAGAGCTAGAAGCGGGTTGGTTCTTATTGGTAATCAAGAGTGTATGGCCAAAGGAGATCCGTTATGGAATGAACTGATGCAGCATCTGGAATCGAAGAAGTTTATCGTGTCGGAGGAAGAGTACTTCAAGCTATAGATAGAGAGACTAATACTAGAATAGAGTGGAATAGAGTAATCTGATTATGTAAGCAGAAAAAAGATCACCACCACCAAAATGGTGAGCATTTTCTGGATGGGGGCACCCTCCAGCGACTCCACGTAAAACCAAACTCCTCCATTTGGCCCCAAATCACTGGAGGAGTGTTTTTCTAAGGGAAAGCTCAGTGCAGCACCATTCATAAACCAAAAGTGCAATGGTCTCTGTTCAGTGTAGAAAAAGCGAGCCGAAAGCCCCACGCTCCTCCTACTTTTTTTTGCTGGTGGTGCCATACAATATAAAAAATAGTCGTGGAGGGGCCACGGTTCGGGCAGCATTCCACCTTGTGATGTTTGAATATCCTCAAGGAAATTCAATCAAAAACATTCAGAGCATCCCACAACAACAACAGAAACAAGGAACCTCTGTCTAACCACATCTCAATGTTCAAGTCACTTGTTCGTCCATTGGGCTCTGCTTCTGTCGCTTTGAGAAGTTCTCAAAGAACAGCTGCCATCACAGCCAGCGCTAGATCCCTCGCAACTCAAGCTGAATTGGCTGAAGATGACGAAATCGTCACCATTGAGTTAGCTGAGAACTCTTTCGAAGGCTACAATTTGGAAGTACCAGAATTGACTTTCCAAACAACCAAGAACACTCTGTTACAAATGTACAAAGAGATGATCATTATCAGAAGAATGGAAATGGCTGCTGATGCCTTATACAAGGCTAAAAAAATCAGAGGTTTCTGTCATTTATCTGTCGGTCAGGAAGCAGTTGCTGTTGGTATTGAACATGCCATCACCAAGAAAGATACAGTCATCACATCTTATAGATGTCACGGTTTCACCTATCTAAGAGGTGCCCCAGTCAAAGATGTCTTGGGTGAACTAATGGGACGTCGTTGTGGTGTCTCTTTTGGTAAAGGTGGTTCCATGCATATGTATACCACCGGTTTCTACGGTGGTAATGGTATTGTTGGTGCCCAAGTCCCATTAGGTGCTGGTTTAGCTTTTGCTCATAAATACAGAAATGAAGATAATGCTACTTTCACCCTATATGGTGATGGTGCTTCCAATCAAGGTCAAGTCTTTGAATCTTTCAACATGGCTAAACTATGGAACTTACCATGTATCTTTGCTTGTGAAAACAACAAATACGGTATGGGTACTTCTGCTGCTAGATCTTCTGCTATGACTGAATACTATAAAAGAGGTCAATACATTCCAGGTTTGAAAGTCAACGGTATGGATGTTTTAGCCTCTTACCAAGCTTCTAAATTTGCTAAAGAATGGGCCATCTCTGGTAACGGTCCTTTAGTCTTAGAATATGAAACTTATAGATATGGTGGTCATTCAATGTCTGATCCAGGTACCACTTATAGAACTAGAGAAGAAATTCAACACATGAGATCAAGAAACGACCCAATTGCAGGTTTAAAACATAGATTATTGGAATTGAACATTGCTTCTGAAGAAGAAATCAAATCTTATGACAAAGCTGCTAGAACTTATGTTGATGAACAAGTTGAATTGGCTGATGCTTCCCCAGCTCCAGAAGCTAAAATGTCCATTTTATTCGAAGATGTTTACGTTCCAGGATCTGAAGTTCCAGAGCTAAGAGGACGTATCTCTGATGATACTTGGTCTTTTGAAAAGAACGACTTTGCTCACAAAGTTTACTAAACATAGAAAGTTTTTTTTACAGTGAAAAAAAAAATCAATAAAGTATGACCTCAATGACTTGAAAAATGGGTGTTCGATCAAATAACCTTCAATGTAGTCCATATCGTATGTTTGGTTTGTCATTAAGACCTCATTTTTTCTGTATCTTGTAGATTCTTTATCAGTATGATTAATTAAGTCTAATTTTCTTTCTCTGATCTCTAACCATATAAGTTACCCAGCACCATGCAAATATTCTTAAACAGTAGCAGCTGCACTAGTGACCAAACACTTCGATAGACACTGAAATGTTATAGAAGCCACAACTATCATGAACACAAAAACACACTGGAAATTCTAAGACTAAGCTTCGTTCAACTCTTCTGAAGTTGGTATTGTAATTTGCCTTAAAACCTCAGATTGGTATTGATTATTTGACAAACCCAGACTCATATCAAAAACTCACTCTCTTGTTAATCGATATTCTATTGCGGCAAAAAAAAAAAAAGAAATTTGCTTCCAATCAGAGTCGAACTGATGATCGCCACATTACAATACTAGTGTGGCGCCTTACCAACTTGGCCATAGAAGCTAATTCCGACTTCACCACATAATATATTGCTTCTCTCCGCTTTTTCCGCCGTTTTTATCTCGAGTTTGCTATTTTTGGCCTTTTCTTTGAGATTCGACTTCGTGGCCAAGCTGGTTAAGGCGTGTGACTGTTAATCACAAGATCGACAGTTCGATCCTGTCCGAGGTCGGTTTTCTGCAGTATTTTTTTTGAAGTTTCTAGCTCTTTGTAGTCTCTATAGCGTGCCAACAACGATAGCTGGATATTTTACTATTGGAATGGTACCTGTTCTGCTGAAAATTATCTCGAAATACAGCATTTTCAAAAAATTTTGTTATGATTCAAATGTTATGAGTCCGCGGCGGAATTTGGTTTCAAGTTATGAACCTCCGTTTTTTCAGCACAACCTCGATTGAAGTGATTCTGTCAGATTCTCAGCACAACTATACCTAGCTGACAATGTCAATATCCGGATCAAGCTACTAACACTACCTCCTGAAGCTCAAAATCACGTTTGATTACTATGTATACTATTTGATATCATCTCCATTTTTCGATCTAGCGAACGGAAAACTGAGTGTTCCCAGATCATTGGGATGGTTGGGCTTGTTGTTGCTTTTCATACTCTAGTTGTTTCTCGAGTTGTCTTTTCATCATCTCTTCTTGTGATGGAATATTTCCCTCAACTAGATCCTTCAACTTGAAAGTTTCTTTAGGCATTTCTTGTTGTTTCTTCAATTTTTCCTCTTCTTGCTTGATCAGTTGCTGGAAGTGTTGAAAGTTTTTAACACCCTCATCATGAATCAAATCTAATGGAAATTTTTGTTTCAAGGTTGGTAAACCAAGAACTTTGTTGAAAAAACTGGCAGATTGTTTCTTAGCTTGATCTTTTTCGAACTCAGCACGCAGCTTGGCAACTCTTTCATTGAATTCTTCTGGTAGTTTTGATTTATCAGGATAGGAGGCTAAAATTGGTCTAACATCTTTGACTTGTTGTGTGGCCAAGTATTCGAGGAATGGGATCAATCTAATCAATTCGTCGTCAGGTTTACCATCCCATTTTGGTAGTTTGATGGCATTTTCTGGCTGTAGCTTGATTGCATCGTCATCCACATCGATAATCAGAACCTTTGACAAATCTCTGTTAAGTTTTGATAAGTCTTTGATATGAGCACCGTCTTTGTAATAACAATGTTCCTTGTATAATTGGTAACTGATGTAAGCACGCAGAGGATCAAGTTTTTCAACAATCTTTTCACTGTACATCATATAGTTCGAGCTGAATAAAACAATCTCATAATACTGAGACAAGTACCCCAAGAAGTAATCAACACCAGGTCTCTTGGCAGTTTTCCACCCGGTTTTGGAGGTCCATTCACTATGAATCAATAAATCCTCTAAGGTCAACACCAAGGTCAATGGTCTTTTGTAAGGTTCTGGTGGAGAGTCAGGTAATAAATCAGGAAATGGTGGTTCTTGAAAATATGTGAAGATTGAATTAAATCTAGCATTGAATCTCTTCCACAATAAATCTAAAGAATACCCATTTGGAATACCGTCTCTGATTTTTGGATCCTCTTCTTCATCCCAGTCTCTAGCGAGGTACGCAGCACCACCAATACCAGAGGCTAGAAATCCTAGATAGAATATGTTGGCGTACTTCTCTCTTTTTTTATCGGTAGAAGTTTGTGGACGACTTCTTCTTTGGGAACCATTGGTTTTTGAATCATTTGCTGTCCCTGGAGCAGAATCTTCTTTGTTCTCAGAGCCATCAGCTGCACTGTTAGCGTTTTTCACTTCATCGATATCTATACCGGCTTTGGCCAATAGATCATCGGTTAAGATTGGCTTTGAAGCTTCTTCTTTTTTATCTTTCAATGTGGTGAGGGTAGTAGAGATAAATCTAGCAGCACTGGCATTCAGCCTCTTGGAGCCAACAACACTGGCACGCTGGGCTGACAATGCTCCTCTGATAGAGTTGCTTACGATCCGCAAACTCATATTGTCTTTGTCGGTATGAGGGTGTTGTGAATTAGTGTCGACACTGTATTAGCGTCAGCTCTTCTCCTCCAACTTTCCACCGTTTTCCCTGAAAAAAAAAAGCTGATGATGCACCCGGACACCTCAATTTCTCATCACGTGCATATAGATCAGTTCCGAGGCCTCGTTACTTTCCCTTTTAGGTAGTTGATAAACAACCAGAAATTTTGTTTAAATTTCATATCCTAAAGTTGCGTCCCATATTTGCCAACTGTTGAGCGAAGTTATTGGGTAACAAGTCTCCTCAGATTCTTCTTTTATTGGCATTATTCTGTCATCAACTCCAGACAGCTTTTGAATACTGGTTCAATTCATAAACAAACGCATCGGAAAACCTGACCCCAAAGTCCCTAAGTAATACCCAACGCTAAATGGCATCAAACTCACAGCTAGAAGGAAAGCTGAAGAGGCTATATGAGGAGAGCGCTAGACAACTCAACGAACGGTGCATCATTGAAGAGATAAAAAACAACAATACTGTGGCTTTGGAGAATTACTCAACATTAATTGAAAAAATTGATAGAGAGGTTAAGTCTCTGAAGATTAAAGAGAATTTGAGAAGGATGTCTGCCACTGAGAAGCTCTCAGCTGGGATGCTACAGGAAGTCAGAAAAAAGGCTGTTGATAGAAGAGCAGCATTATCGAAAAGAGTGAACAATAGAGAAATATATAGGATCAGTCCATCAAAACGTTCTGATTTCTCTAGCTACTCATCATTCGCATCAGCATTCAAACAACCACCTGAAAAATATGAAATTCCATCAAATCAGTTCAAAGTACCCGGTGTGCGGCCTAGTTCTGGTCCAGGCTCTCATAAGACGCTGCTTACTGTCAGTAGTTCCAAGAATGATACACACATAAACGAAGTCAAAGTCAGAAAATCTTTGGATCTACCCAGACCTAGGGCAAGTGCAGATCTGCCCAAGAACGTGAGATCCAAATCCCCCTTGGTGAGAAAAGACCGTCCGAAATCGGTTGATCTTTCAATTAATAGAGCTGCTCTTTTGGCTTGGGATCAGAATCAGAGAAAGGTATCGCCTCCTTCGAGACCTACATCTCCGGTGTCATATCAGCAGATTTCAAACAATGGAAAATCTCACGGATTACAACCGGGCTCTAGAAGAAAGTACAATTATGTGCAGCCGACAATCAACACTCAAATAAGTCTTACACCAGTCAATACAAGAAGAAAAGTTTCCCACCAGAGAACAGCCTCCAGCCATCAGCCATCTACTGAGAATAAAATTCTAGTCACCACCTCATCTAACACGACCTCAAACGAGAGAACTACAGCCCCACCAAAATATAAAGATCCTAGAATCTCCAAAATGATGGATGACTTACAAGGTGTTGATCAGTCTGCATGTGAACAGATTCTGGAAGAGATCATGGTCACTGACGAGAATCTGAGATGGGATGACATTGCTGGTTTAGATGCTGCTAAAAGAAGTTTGAAAGAAACAGTTGTTTATCCATTTCTGAGACCTGACTTATTCAAAGGTTTACGTGAACCGATTAGTGGAATGTTACTGTTTGGTCCTCCAGGTACTGGTAAGACAATGATTGCCAAGACTGTTGCAAATGAAGCAAGCTCAACTTTCTTTAGTATCAGTGCTTCATCTCTACTATCCAAATTTCTCGGTGAAAGTGAAAAGTTGATTCGTGCTTTGTTCTACATTGCAAAAAAACTTTCGCCCTCAATCATTTTCTTTGATGAAGTCGATTCTCTTTTAACTGCAAGAAGTGATGGAGAAAATGAAAGTTCAAGGAGAGTCAAAACTGAATTCTTGATCCAATGGTCATCATTAGTATCTGCTACTTCGAAAGATAAAGATGACATTCCTAGAGTTCTTGTTTTAGCTGCAACAAATCTACCTTGGGCCATTGACGAAGCGGCGAGAAGAAGATTCTCGAGAAGATTATATATACCATTACCAGAGTTTGATACGAGACTTGCACAACTGAAAAAACTGATGGGAAATTCACACCATAACTTGACCGAGACTGACTTCATAGTTATTGCTAATCTCACTGAAGGATACTCTGGAAGTGATATCACTGCGTTGGCTAAAGAGGCAGCTATGGAGCCTATTCGAGATATTGGTGAGAACTTAATGAGTGTCGAAAATCAAGAAATAAGAGTTGTCTGCCTCGCAGACTTTGAAAAAGCCATGTTGACTATCAAACGAAGTGTTGGCGATGAAGTTTTGAAAAGATTTGAGGACTGGGCTCATCACTTTGGTAGTAGCGGATCTTGAAATGTGTGAGTTTTATAGGGACAAGTCAAAGCGGTACTAACTAAAGCCCTATTATGCACTATGACTTTCTTAATTGAGGTCTGATACCCCCGATGCCTACTCCACACCGTATGAAATGATACACACTGTAGTAACTATTTTTCCAGTCCAATGTTGACATTGGATACTTCTTTACCAATCCATCTCGACTGATGCTAGAAAGTTAGATCACTCCTCTTGAGGTGCCAATGATCAATACGGTTTGAGATGGTGCATCGTATTGTTTCCTTGGTTCAAAAATGATATATTCGATCATGAGTCCAGGTGAACTTGTTGCTGGATGTTAAGGAGACGTAATACTAAACTGGCGCGGTCAAGATTCTATATGACGTTACTGTCTAAACAGGACTCAAAACTTGAGTTAGCATATATCTTAAGTACGTGAGCAGAATGAGAAAAGGGGACAGCACCAACCATCAGAACACCATCAGATTCTATAAAAGTGATTCAAACTGTATTAACACAGACTATACGAGACTATACAGCAATCTAAAGTTATAATAATAGTAAATCAGACCCAAATTATACACTACCTTCTTGAGAGTTCTACTATTCGAGTGTTCTTATTGTAAGTTTTTCGAAGTTTTCAACATTGCTTACATTTGAGTTTGTTGGGAGTGGATTTCGAGATTGTCGATTTAATTTCAGATAGATTAATCTGCAGGAATATCGATCGAAAATTATTATTTTAATAGAGAATCTGCAGCTTATATTGATACATATTAGTATATTATTGTTGAAATATCATGACTAGGCTGAATGTGGCTCATATGCGAGCGAATAAGGGGTGAGTTTTAGGTATAATCGCGCGTTTAAGTCCTTAAAAGTGATTTGAAAGCTATATTTATCCGTAAAAGGCAACTTGGCCGAGTGGTTAAGGCGAAAGATTAGAAATCTTTTGGGTTTACCCGCGCAGGTTCGAATCCTGCAGTTGTCGCCATTTTATTTTTTCCCCATTTTTTTTGACTTTTAAACCAATCTTCTGCTGCAATCGGATCATGCTATGGTTCTGGTACTATCAGAGCAGTTATTTTCTCAAATTTGAGCTAAATTAGTCAAGCTAATTATCATTAAGCAGCTCCAAATAAAAAATGCGCGATCTCCAAAAATCTTGATCAAAAGGTTCTGCCCCAACCGGACTAGGCCTTAAAATTTTTTTTGTAAGAAATCTTTTTTACAATGCGATGAGCTCAGATAACCTCTTATAGATCAGCTATATCACTTCAACGAAAGATGGAACTAGCTGTTGCCCCTCAAGATCAAGATATCCTACTTAAGGATAAGAATGTTATTAACGAATCTGTTCTAGATAAATACAGATTAGCTGGTCAAGTTGCACAAACCACTTTAACATATCTAACTAAACTGATCAATGATAGTTATCATTTGAATCAGGGTCCAAAACTAAATACCTCTGAACTGTGTTTGCTAGGTGACTCCTTCTTAGCTGCCTCTCTAGATGATGTTTACAAGAAAGGTTCTAACTCTGTCAATGAAAAGGGTATTGCTCATCCAGTCACTATCGATGTTAACAATATCAATTCCGGATTTGCTCCAGAAATTGATGATGCCTCTAAAGATTTTCAAACTTTTGAAGCTGGTGATATTATCACGATCTCTCTAGGCTGTCATATCGATGGTTACACTGCTAACCTATCACACACTCTTGTCATATATCCACCTGGGGAACTGAAGGATGGTGAACTGCGTCCAACTGGACCATTATTAGGAGCCAAAGCTGACGCTATAATAGCTGCTCACATTGCCAATGAAACAGTCATCAGCTTATTAGGTGCTGCATTATCTCCAGAGAAATTACCAGCTGCTCTTAAAAAAATCAACAATGATTCCTCCGTTATTACTGGTTCATTGATTAGAAAAGTTGTTGATGAGATCGCTGAAGCTTTCAAATGTAAAGTTGTTCCAGGTTCAAGAGTTCGTCGTATCAGAAGATTTTTAGCAGGTCAAGCTGAAGGTGTCGTTGCAGAAAAAGAATACAAAGGTGTTGTTTGGACTGAAGCTGATCAAGAAGCTTCATTACTAGAGAAATCATCAACTTCTCAAGAATTAATCAAACTAACTAAAGATATCAGAGGTACTGGTGTTAACCAAATAAGTGCCATTCCAACCGATGAATTCATTGTTAATCCTGGCGAAGTTTACATTGTTGATTTAAAATTAGCCTCAGTTAGCGAATTTCAGGACGTTGGTCTAATTACAACTGAAACTATTGATGGGTACTCTGGTAAAAATCACAATGACAAATCATTCCTCGCAAAACCAAGTATTTTTGTCAGAGATTTTGCTGTACAACACACTTTAAAGTTGAAAACATCAAGACAAACTTTGAACAAGATTGACAAGACTAGATCAGTTTATCCATTCAAACTAAGTCATCTATCAGAAAAATTCCCAATTGATTTACAAAGATTACACAGTGCTGGTCCAGAGGCTCTCGTTTCAGACATTGAAGGCATCAAAAAAGATATAAGAAGTTCCAGATTAGGATTAACTGAAATCATCAATAATCGTCTTGCCGTTCCTAAGAATGTATCAGTTGTTAAGTTTCTCCCATTCCATCACATTTTGACCAGTGCCAATCCAACTGGTAACAGAGGTTATGACGCTGAAAAGCCAACATTGCCAGGTTTAGAACTTCCGTTACCAAGATTAGGTGTCTCTTCTTTGAAACTGAAAGCATTGTTAAAGAAAAATTCTGTTGAAATCCCAGTTGCTAGAGAACAGTCAACTGTTGTTCTAGTTCAATCCGGTATGGCCTCCGCTGGTAGACCAGAAGTTCTAAGATTGACCGGTGGTTCCAAAACCACCAAACCAAGTTGGGTCCACTCCAACTATCAGTTAGACAATACCAAGGAAATTGTAGGAGGAATTCATCAGTTGATCAGTCTAGGACAAGACAAGAGATTTGGTATGAATATCAAAGAAACCCAACCATTGAAGCTGGACAAGACACACATTCTTAACGGTAGCAAAGGTCCGGCTGATGCCATGGCTCTTGATTAGAAAGCGAGAGTATAGAAAAAAGCCACTGTACAACATAGAGCAAAAACCCAGTTGTAGTAGTTGTAGGTTATTCGTAGCAGTATGAGATCACCGGTACGGCCAGCACCAGCGCCAACGGGAACTTTCGCGGTGGCAATTTTTCGTGAAGGGCGGTGGGAGTGAAGTTTTCTGGTTGCCGTGGCAACTAGGTCGTCCAAAACAGCATCTTTCTCTTTCAAGGTGTTTTTGGAAGTTTTTTTTTCCATCGTTTTCCTGTTTTTTGCCCAAAAATGAAAATTGCCAGTCAGTCAGGCCAATCCAATTTTGGATTTTGGTTTTCAGTTTTCAAACATCAAACGAACAGTTAGCTTCACTGAAATTCAACAAAGTCGTTGCCAAAAGTGAGTATTCTTCTCAAGGCCATCCTCAAAAGAGGCGTGATATCATTCTCGTCACAATTGAACACACTTGTGTCCTTTTTGTTCTGGATTTTTGTGGAATTCAAAGGGTGTTGTCGTTGCTGGTGGTGGGAAATCCCAGTGCCAGATGCCAACAACAGCGGTTAACGTCTGAAGTACACAACGAATACGCGTCCTTTCTACACAATAGAACATATGGCTAGGACTATGACGATCCGGCATACCTATTATATCTTCACCCAATGCGTTGGATGTTGATCTGGTGGTTTTCCTATTTTATGTTTTTGTTTTTGTTTACTCCTTATCTTCTGCCCACAGGCACATTCCCTGACGTTGAGTTGATCCCAGGACAGAAGCACTCGCAAAATAATTGGGGTGGATCTGGGAACTACATGGAAATGTTCTGATTTCTATATACTTTGAGTGCCCATTGGATGAGTTGTCTACCCCCCGGGTTTGACTTCTAATTGAGCCTCTTGCTTGCCCTTTGAAGTGTCGACTATTTTTTTCCTACTTTTTTTCCCATTCGCGGTGCGGTGCTGGAAAATAGACCCGAGCATCAAGTTTTAACCCAACCTTTTGATAGTGTTCTGGTGAACGTGGAGATGTCTCTGTCTTTTGTTTGTTTGAAGGGTGGCCCTATCTCAAATCGACTATTTTACTGACTATTTTTTCTAGAGTTTAATCAAAAATGTCCCTCTCACGTGAAGATTCAGTTTACCTAGCTAAGCTTGCTGAACAAGCTGAACGTTATGAAGAAATGGTTGAAAACATGAAAGCTGTTGCTTCTTCAGGTCAAGAATTATCCGTTGAAGAGCGTAACCTTTTGTCTGTTGCTTACAAAAATGTCATTGGTGCTCGTCGTGCTTCGTGGAGAATTGTTTCTTCAATCGAACAAAAGGAAGAAGCTAAAGGTAATGAAACACAAGTCAGTTTGATCCGTGAATACCGTTCAAAGATTGAAGCTGAATTAAGTAAGATTTGTGATGATATCTTGAGCGTTTTAACTGAACATTTGATCCCAACTGCTGCTTCTGGTGAATCAAAAGTCTTCTACTACAAAATGAAAGGTGATTACCACCGTTATTTGGCCGAATTCGCCACCAATGACAGACGTAAAGAGGCTGCTGACTTATCCTTAGAAGCTTACAAGTCTGCCTCAGATGTTGCTGTCACAGAATTACCACCAACCCATCCAATCCGTTTAGGTTTGGCTTTGAATTTCTCTGTTTTCTACTATGAAATCTTAAATTCTCCAGACCGTGCTTGTCATTTAGCCAAACAAGCTTTTGATGATGCTATTGCTGAGTTAGATACTTTATCAGAAGAATCATACAAAGATTCCACATTGATTATGCAATTGCTACGTGATAACTTGACTTTATGGACATCGGATATGTCTGAAACCGGTCAAGAAGAAGGTTCGTCTCAAGCTCCAGAAGAGAAACCAGCTGATACCAAACAAGACGAAGAATAAAAACAATTTTGACTATATCAAATTTTCATCTGTTCTGTCATTAGTTTCTTTTTTGTGTGTTTGGTGTCGAAAATAAAGAATATTGTACTGTTTTTAAAGAAAGAAAAAAATATTTGCAATGTTTTATTTTCTTGAAGTTCTCATTCTCCTCTTTTTATAAATATATTATATATCTTAGTATCATTTCCTGGGAAAGATTTTGTTTTAAACTATTAAATTCCACTCTATATTAATGCGAGCCCTTCAAGTCGTAGGGAGCTGTGGTGGGCCCAGCCTAGGCTGCCCACCCCAGAGATGGTCGTTTTGGTGGGTGGCGCGCTCGGCGCTCGGCGCAGTAATATGGCCTGCGCCAAGTTGCGAATTCTTGAATTGTCATGAGATCGAAAATTACTAAAATGGCTCCTCGCCCTATTATCAGAAAAAGCTTGTTATTCACTTCGACTCAGTGTATTCTTTTGGCTCATTCCATAAGATAGACAAGTTTGTTCACGTTTGAAACAACTCAATTCCTCGAATATGTCAGATTTAAGTGGTGTTTTCAAGATTGTCAACTTGACAGTCGGAGCTTTATCAGTAGGTGGTGTCATTTCACATCAACACAGACAAAGATCATTTACTAACTCGTTTAAAATCAAGATCATAGGTGGTGTTACCCAACTACTTGGAACTGCGTAAGTTCTATCCACAGCCCCAATTAATATGAAGAAACTCTTACTAACACGACACAGCCAACTGGTACGTCCTTTCGCAGTCTCGCAAGAATAGGAGACAATACTAACATACGCTCCACAGTTTTTATTGGGATTATACTTGCTGCTTTTTGGAATACTCATCATCCTTCTAGGTATGTTCAATCCTCATTCGAGATTCAATCGATGCTCTGTTGTAACTAACCCTTCTTCACTAGAATTCAAAATCCCACCCCTAACTTATCGATATGCTTCTTTCCTATTTTCCTTCCTAGGACGTGGTGTTTGTAAGTACCATCTAATCATTTGACACTTGGAGAGTACATTGCTAACTGCTATTAACTCATAGTTTACATCCTAATTGGAACACTGATTGCTCATGACCAGGTCATCAGATTCATTTTTGGGTTATTAGTTGCGCTGGTCGGTATTGTTTATGTTGGGTTGGAGTACGTCCCAAGTATAGAGGCACCAGATAACTTCAGAGCCGAGGGTCATGTCCTCACCGAGGAAGACGTTGACGATATTATCTGAGAGAAATTTGAGAGGCGATATATCGTTGCCTACAAATAGGCCATGAAGCTGAGATATTTTCTGTTTGATTGTTTAGGGAGTAGCGGCTTCGATCCCTTGTTGAAAAAGAGAGCAATGAGCTAAAAACCACAAATATTGATCTTAAAGAAAATCGTAATCTCTTTCATTCACTTGAAAATAACTACAAAATTTTGAGAATTCAATCCTGTAAACGAGCTCCTCCATATCTCTTGCAGATGGCCATCAACTTTGATGAAGATGAGGTTTCAGCCAGCGCTCACTATCCTTTGATTGCAGATATTTTTCAAGGTTTGACACATAAACAAATCGACATCTCAAATGACGAGAATGAGGAACCAGTTAACCTTTCCAGAAACATCAACGAGTATGCATGTCACATAGATCACAGTAGGAGACTGTTCCAAGATACCAAACAGGGATCAGTGGCATTAAAGTTTCAACCAGCTAGAGAACAACTTGAAACGGTGTCAACTTTTCTAAGTCGTCGTCATATCGCTGATCAATTATACTTGGTTCACTATGTCACTCAGGATAATACAACGCAGGGGATATCGTTGAAGTACGACTGCCCAGCACAGAATATTAGAAGAATCAATAGAATAAACGCCATCTCATCTACCGGTGATATTAGAATCAGAAGACTGTTGTTGATTCCCTTATCGCAATGTGGTGCGAAATTACGGAATAAGAGATTTCATCAGGCTCCACATCCTGAGAAGACTATCCTGGACGACTATGAAGATGATGTCGAGAACTTTCTAGAAGAAACCTTCCACGACAAATCCCAGAGTTCGCCCTACACAAATATCTCAAATTGCAAGCATTTTGCTACATTACCTGGTTCCACAATATCAAGGGAGATCTGGAGAGATATAGGGTTGGAGTTCAAAGACTTGAATCAGAGTCTTCAAAAATATTCAAACAAATATCTCAGTGGATTCATTATTTTTGATGAAGAAAGTGATGAGCATGGATTGGCATTGGATCCAACTTTCATTATCAGGATTCCTACTTCTGCATGGAATACAAGCCCTGCTAGGGAGTTACCCACACCAAAAACTTCAATAGAGATGGCTGGGGAAGATCAGGCTAGATACCATAAGGTGCCTCAACAGTCAGAGGTGCTACCGAGAGCCAGAACCATGCACACATATCAAGAGATGAAACCATCTACAGCTGTATTTGACGATCTCCGATCATACTTGCTCAAATGGTGTGGTCTAAGGAAAGATAAAGGAGCGGAAAACCTGGATACAGTGGAACTGGCACTTCTAACTCGTCAGAACAACAACGCATTCCAGGTATAATCACCTATAACAAATGCCCATTAATAAATGCCTGCTTAGTGTATATTCATTACGTAATCACACAAAACAAAACAAAACACGCGCTGCTCACAAACAAAACTCTCTCAACTTCAGACGGGCAACTGTGGAAGTATAACCGCTGGGTGTTCATTCTCTGCTAAAGGTTGCCGACTGCTGGGAATGGCCACTGAGAATGGGTCCATCGAAGTTGCCGCTGAGGAGATCTCCATTCCCGCAAACTCATTCACTGCGTTCAGGTTCTTGTATGGCGACGCAGCTGACTTCTCGCAGATGTCCAGTGTGGTTCTGCTAGGGTCAATTCCAAAGATATGGTTCAAAGAGCACAAGAGTGGACTGCTGAGGTCCTGGACAAAAGCCACATATAACGGGATACGGCATGGTGTCACGGAAATGGTCGAGAGTACGTCGAGGTTTGGCCTTCCTGATCAAAATAGAGATCCTTACACGAGGAAGTTATCAAAACTGTTGGGGCATTTTTCTGACGACGAAGAAGAGGACGAAGATTCTGAGGAAGATGACGACGAAGAGAGACATGTGACCCATGATCATGATTGGATGCAAGACAATAACAAATCACATGACCTTGGCTATGACAAATGGTTTGGGACAGTTGCTGCTCAAGAAACTCCTTTACCTGTGGCAAAGTCCCAAAATCCGGCACTCGACATGATGTTACCAGCTCAGAATATCCAACAGAATCACGATGATGCTCAAATTCAAGCTCTCAAGCATTCTCATTCAACAGCGACGGGTACCTCACAATCGTTCACCACAGCAAACTCTGAATTGAAGTCAACCCCACCATCACCCAATAGGCAAGTGGATCGTGCGGACAAAACGTCCCATAACGAGAATAGGAGCACTGTATCACTTGCTTCAATCTCCACGATAACTGATGATCAGAGTACACCAGATGGGAGATCTGTGATGTTTGCTGAACCGGCCACAATTACTCGTTTAAAGTCTAAGCAAATACTTAACTTGAAACCCACACCGGCAGACAATCCAAAGTTGATGCCTCTTGACGACCGCCATGATGTTGTTCTTCACAAAGTTAAGACAGTTGCCTCCCATACGAAGAAGAGACTCAGGAGAGATGTCCATAAGATCCATCAAAGAAAAATATTTAGCAGACTTTCAAAAGCATACGAGGTTGGTGAGGTGATCAAGATGGAAAAGATGTTGACGTTGGTGAAAGAGAAATCAAAAAGTCAGGCCAATTTCACTGAGTTTACTGAAGCGGAACCTTGTGATACAAGAGTGGTTGAAAGGTGGAAGGAGTATATTGTTGTTGCCAGATCTACTGGAAATCCTGACGGACCAATTCTTTTGCAGTTCTACACCAAAAGAGAAATACCTGATGACATAAACTCAAAACACTTTAACAATGACCTAGACTTCACACTTGATAGAACCTGTGTGGTAAATTTTTATAGTTCTTTGGATAAAACTATTGCAATATCCAAGAATGACAAAGTCTATATTGTTAAATGTCAATCCCAGACATCGTCTGTCAGATGGCTCACCTTCTTGAATGAAACATTGGGAATCTCAGCTCCCACGACCTTGAAGACTGAAATACCAACACTGGGAATCTCAATGAATATTGCCATTACTAGTGAGATGTACAACTTGGTAAACTCCAAGAAAGATGATGAAAAACTTCAGCTATTCTTCACCAAGAATGGTTATCACAGAAAAAACCCTGAAATTATTGAGCTGCTTTCCAAAAAGCTTAGGTCGAGACTCACTGATGCTGGATTCAAGGAGATTTCTGAAAAGTTCAAGGATGAAGTACACTTACTTGGATTTTGTTGGAGACACTATGATAGACTCGAATGGCTTTTTGGTGAAACACTCAATAATCTTTTCTGGCAACAATCGATGAATAATACTCATGTCCTTGAATTGAGACATATCGAACATTTTCCATTGACTGTTGAAACAAGTGAAGGTGGTCTGCTCAAAGAGCCTGTACCGATAGAGGGGTTCCTAGCAAGGCTGACAACACAAAGTGGGAGCTTCAGAGCTGGGTTATTGCAAAAGCCGGTTTTCAAGTTTGGCTATTTTTTCACCAGTGATAATCTACTTTTCTTTTCCCATTCGTACAAAGCATTACCACCCCTTCCATACACTGATGAATTGATGAAGGAGGAATTTTTGAAGTCAGAGGATTTTACCAAGCTGCGTCTCGATATTTCTCCTCTTTATCATCACAATCCATACCCTTTGGATAGGAACAATAGGATAGCATGGTTGAAACCAGGGATGTCGGATGATGAATTTCTTAAAAGAGATAAGTATTCTGTTTATGAGTTGGAGAGAAGGGTTGGATCCATTATTAGAGCTGACAATTTGCTAGACCTAAGAGATGTTGAGGATATTGAGGTGTTTCCTGGTGAGAATGTTCCATTATCTGTTGAACTTGCGAATGCTTTTATCTGGAATGGTACTGTTAGCTCTTCAGAAGGTCTCAAGAGCAACAGAGATTGTTATTTCAAACTCACAATATCAAACGGTACCTCAATTGTTCTTAGAGCACCATCAACAGAAACCAGAGACCAATGGATTGGAAGATTGAAAGAGTTGAGAACGTACTGGGCTCTGAGAGCTGAAAGAGATATTCTTAGAATGAGGAGTCTAAAAGAGAAGAACCTGCATAATCTTAATATCGACGATTATACTGAGGGAAATATCAGCGAGTCATCAAGAAAATGGGAGAATTCTAGAGGAATTGCAGATGTTTCGGTGTTTAATATAACCCCCTACTCAATTTTCAGACCTATCATCATCTCAGGATTCCTTTACCAGAAACCCAAAAAGCATTCGTCATTCCGGAAGTTCTATGTTGTCCTAGTTCCTGGGTTCGTGATTCTTTATTCTGCATTTACTAGAAGGCTCACAGGAAAACCCCAGGACAGATCTAGCCATGCTCACTACATGACAATCCCAATATCTGAATGTTACGTCTATAGTGGAGCAGTATGTGCGCTAGACTTAGTTGAAAACGAACAAGAATTTGACACCCTTAATCCCGGAAGTAACTATATACCACGGGTATATGATGATGGATGGCTGTCAGCAGATGATGAATCTCTAAGATGCTTCACTTTATGGTTTGGTACCAAGAGAGCAATTGCGGGAAAGGGCTCAGTAAACTCTGGTTTAACTGACTTTCAAAGACTATCAAGACAGGAGGCACCAAGAAACCCCGGATTGATTAGAATGGTGAGTAGATTGGGTGTCACTGGTAGAAGTATGGTTTTCATGTGTAGATCTCGTCAAGAGAGGGATCTATGGGTTAGGGGTTTGTACACCCAGCTAGAAAGGTTTGGAATTAATAGTTTAGAGAACTAATGCATGGTAATTTGGGAATATTTGACAGGGATTAGGTCATTTATTAATCATTAGGGGTATTCAAATATTAAAGTAGTATTAGTTAAAAAGTGTTCGTGTCATAAGTTGAAAAAGATTGTTCCGAGTTAGTTTCCATTAAAGCTTTATCTATGTCTCTGAAGAGAATGCTCCATCTTGTTGATTTCATTGTGCTCTGAGATTCACCAGGTTCTTGTTTTCCATTTTCATATGAGCTTGAGTTTTCAGAATTATCAGTATTAATCATAGGAGAAGATTCATCCATATTAGAGTCTGTGTTAACATCATAGGTTTCGGAATTCGGGCTGTTTAATCCATCATCATCGTTCTCATCTTCTTTGTCATTGGCATCATCATTAGAATCACTGAAATTACCATCAATATCTGAATCAAAATCACTATCAAAATCACTTGAATCAAACGATTCAGCAATATCAGTACCTTGATCACTTTCTGGTGAATTGAATGATAGATCCAGTTTTGGAATCAATTTTTCCATGACTTTTTCCCAAGCATCAACCACTATATAGTTGGATGACATTGATTTTTGATTTCTAACATTACTGGAGTTTGAGGATTGAATTTCAAGGACCATTCTGTTTTTGATAACCAATGTGTCCAAAGACTCCAACTTAATTGAGTTTGTTAAAAGAAGCAAACAGTAATGATCATTCTCTTTTATAAAAGACTCAATCACCTCATTGACCGATTCAGAACATGTGTTTGATGTTATTCCAACCTTATCTATAACCTCATCTATACCACCAAAAGAATGTACCTGGGTAAGAGAATTTGTTGTATAGATAAGTTTGAGCTCTTTGAATTGGGAAACTAATACCCTGGCGATGTTTGTGACGGTGATTGTGGATGATTGAGATAACAGTCTTTCATGATTAATAATCAATATGAGACTAGAAGTTTTCTCAAAGTAAGTTTTGTTCTGTTCGATAGTTGGTGTGGTGATTTTACCAGTGTTATCGAAGTTGATTGGTGAAAGTAGAACAGGAATGGTCATTTGATCATCTGTATCATCCTCCAGAGGTTCATCAGATTCATTTTCAGTCTCTGTGTCCAATTTGAGAGTTGAAGAGAGACTGTTTGAATCAAAGACAATTTCATCATCACATAAACCTGCAATCCATTTCTGCAGTATTGAACTTGAATTTTGAGATAAGTAAAGCGTTCTGGAATTTTGAAGAGTAATCTTTAGCAAGGTAGAATTGGGAGTTTTAACTTTTGGAGGATTTGATAGATCATATGATATCATGCTTGTGTAATTACTGTTAGTCAACAATATGCTGTACTGGAACAGATAAACGGTCAATTCTTTGAAACTTTCTCCAGTCTCTGAAACCAATAACTTATCAACTAGCCTCAAAAGACCGAAAGAATCTATAGTGGACTCTTGGATCGATGGATTGAAATTGCGCTTCAATTTTTGAACAAGATCATTGACATATCTTGACCTCAGGAGGGCTAGAGAAATTTTACTCTGATTGCTTAGAAGAATTGTACTGTTGAATGATGAGATTGTTGGAGATGGTGATTTTGGAACAGAAGAGACAATTGATGAGCTAGCTGAAATAGAGGATCCTCTGGACTTTGACTTACCATGGTACCGTGATTGAGCCTGCGATAAAAGTGGTTGCGTTTGAGATTGATGATAATAGTAGTGATGATGATGATGTGTACCGGATTTAAAATGACGTCTATCTGGGATATGAATGCTGAGATCTTTTGAGTTTTTGCTTGATAGAGAAAGAGCCTGGAACTTCTCAGTGACTCCAGGGGAGTTATCGTTTGAAGTAGTAGCCGTTGATGGAGGTGTACCTAATGGTGATGGCATTGATGGATGATGATTGAAATAAGCTGGAGGTTTTGGCATCTCATAATTCGAGGAGTATGCTAGGGAATCCGAAGAGGTTGACTCTGACAACCCTTTCGAAGGGCTCGTAAGCAAATACCTTGAAATTATTTCGTCTACCACCGACTCTTCAACAGGAATAGCATTTTTCCCGCACATTTGACAAGGAGGGAAGATAGCTGAGGATTCAAAGTTTAAACTTGAGTTGGTGTCAACATTGTCGTGACTTAAAAGCAACCATAGACATTCTTCATGACATGTATCACCACATTGTAGTTCTATAACTTTCTCAGATTTTAGCCTTGACGACAAAAGTTCTTCACAGAAGCAGCATTTAAGGTTGATTAGAACTTTTCTAGCTTTTGGAGTGGAGTTCTTTGAATGATAAGGTTCGACAACCGGTGGGGTCTTATCTAGATTTCCATTATTGGGACTTCCATCAAGCTGTATCGTTGTAGGAGGCTTTATTACTCTGTTTGGAGTTATTGAGGCTCTTGGAATGGATGTCGTTCTAGTTGAATGGACAACGTGTGTGGGAGTTTGAGTGGAGGTGCTCTCGGTTGTTGAAAAACTATGCAGTACTCTATGGGGTGATGGTCTAAGGGATGGAGAGGCGGATGAAATGGTAGTAGGAGTCTGAGGCTGGTTGGTTGACGATCTTATCGATGAGTATTGATGCAGTTTATCCTGAATCTTGGACCATTTCGAACCTGAAGCAGTGGGCGTCGACCTTGTGGACCGTGTGAAGGTTCTGGGAGGGGTCTGCGCTTCCCTTGACATGTGTTTCTCAGCACTGAAATACCGGGGATGCGAGGCGGTTTATTGTTTTTTTTTGTTTTTTTTTAATGTTTTCGTTTCTGTTATAAACAACTTTGATGGTGATGTTTTTCGTGCAGAATCTGAAACAATAATGAGTTTCCTGAAACGTATAATTTCCCAATTGAGGCTTAATTGGTGGTTTTCGGCATGGAAAGCCTCTGGCACGTGATCAAACCCCAGAAACAAAGGGGATTTCGATTAAAGCTGATATCAGCTTAGGGGGGCCCTGCCTAGTTCTTGGCTCAGCGCTTACCTCCACTGGATCTTGCTCTTTCTGGAGCAATAAGCGTAGTTCCGCGACCATCCCGCCCAATATTCCCTTTCCCATTGATTAGTCGTTCTGTTCTGCCCAGAAAGGAAGGAAAGGACAAGACAATCGAGTCCCTGAGCTGGCTGAAAATTGCTACTTGATTATTTTTACTATGTAGTTGATTTGTCAAGGCAGGAATAAAGCTCAGTTGATTCTTTACAAAAAGTAGTGCTATAGTGATACTCCCACGCTCGTCTGATGGCTCTCGTTTACCAGCACTCCCGACATTACAAAGACATCTCCATCCTCAACACCAACTACAATCACTATGGGAACTCTGTGCTTTCCTCCACATCAAGGTCAAACTCAACTCACAACCAGAAAACCACCAACACTGAGCACTCCATCACCTCTACTTCCTCCAAGAGAAGCCATTTGAGCCATGACTCCTCCACTATTCATGCCCTGACCTCTGAGAATACCCATTTGCCGCCAAAAAGGCCAAAGTTCAACTACAAGTCTCTCCTATCACCTGAAAATAGGGTCAAGAAGTTTCTTAATAGATTGGACACTGACAACTTCAGCTTATTCAGCTCAAGATCAATCACCGTGCCAACCACTGTGAATCAATTACCGCTGGAGATTATGAGGTTGGTTGTGGAATATGTTGATGATTATCGCACCTCAATAAACTGTCTTTACGTCAACAAGAATTTCTACAAGGCGGCTAAGTTCGTTGTCTACAATTGCCCCTTTGTCACTTCAACTTATCGAGTGGCTCAACTCGTGTCTAGCTTGAGAGAGCACCCAGAAAACGGTGAGCTGATCAAGTCATTGGATCTTTCAAAGTTGAATTCTGGGTTGTTGGTAGATGAAGAGCAGATTGCTCGTTTTGACAATGACAGTGACTCAATCAGGTCAGCTGATCAAGAGATCTATCTAGACTATGCTTTGGCCTCTTGGAGAGATTGGAAGTATAGAGGTGATCCATTGTACGGTTCCTCTTTGATGAACTCGTATAACTTGTCCAAATCAAAATCTACAGTGAGCGTTGATTCTTTGTCAACAGTTACTACAATGAAGTTGAGGTTGTTCAAAAGGCTCAAACATAACAATGATGAATTACAAGATCATTTCAGCTTCAAGTTCAAGAAATTGGCCAAGTTTTTCAAATTGAAGAAAAATTCTTCTATAACAACTGCAACTGAGTTAAAGGCAAGAGTGAACTCGACCCGCTCAAATAATCCAATTCATCCAAATTCAACAATGAATCCATCAAGACAACCAAGAAATGTGAAATTCAGTGTTAGAGACCCAAAATCTCAACCATTTTGTAATGGTCATCCATATACAAATAAGTTTTTGTTGAAATATGCTCCATCTAAAGATATACCTATTGGTTATTTGATCTATCTAATTGATCTTTGTCCTAATTTGGTATCATTGAACCTTTCATCCATATCTTTATCAAGTGATTTCCAGATTGTTTATAATGATGATGAACAGACAAAATCAATTAGCAAGATTCATTCATTGGTTGAGGATGTTTTACCTACCCCATCAAATCAATATTCATCGAATGGTGATAATTCCAAAGGGTTGGTACTTAACAGAAGAAAAGATCCATTACGTCCTCATCATTTGTCAGATTCAAACGTTTATTACAACATGAAAAGTTCCTATAATCAAATCGTTAAATTGAATGAAGGTAAAATCTTGGAAAAACTTTGTCATTTGAATAATTTACAAAGTTTAAACTTATCATCAATATCATGGATTAACTACAAAAATATGAAATATCTTTATGACAATGCCAAGTTTATTCGTGATGGGGTCTTAAAGAACATCAATCTAGCAGACTCAGGTATGGTTAGAGGATTGAATTGGGCTGTTGAATTTGAAAATATAGTTGATTTTCAAAACTATTTCCAAGGTGATAAAGAACCTGAGGTTGAAAATGAGAGTACAGTATTCTTAAGAACCATTGGAATGAATTATTGAGAGATAATTCTACTATTGTATTGCTAATGATTGGAGTGTTGAGTGAGGTTGATTTGTAATATTCTGGCTGATTTGGGTTTGAAGGTATTGGAGTTCCTGATCTTTTTTTTTTTTGTTATTTGCTTTCACTAGGTATCATAAGCCTTTGTTCTATGGAGTTCTGGTGTTCAAAAGAGTTTTATTTAGGATCTGATATTCCTTTTGTTTTTATGCTTATATTATATTTTTTTTCTGTTTCCTTGAATTGATTCAAATGCTTTATTTATATCTTGGGGGTCTATTCACCTTATTTCTTATCAATCTAGTATGTAGCCATTCAACAGCATCTTTAACACCTTCACCGTTGATAGCACTGACAGGTAACACTCTACTATCTCTAGCACTCAAATGTTCTGCAATTGGATTGAAAATCTCTTTAATATCCTCAACTTCTAAATGGTCACCACAATCTTGTTTATTAGCCAACATCAAGATGGGTATACCTTCAACGGTATCATCATTGACAATCTTAAGCAATGTATCTCGACATTCCTCAATTCTTTTTCTATCTGTAGAGTCAACAACAAATATAATTCCATGACAACTATGGAAATACTCTTCCCATAGAGATCTAAGTGATTCTTGCCCACCAACATCCCAGAATTTCAGGATAGTCTTTTGTATGGTTATATGTGCAACGTTTTGTCCAACAGTGGGTGTTATTCTTTCTGGAGGGATGATTTTGGCGTCAGGAGTGAAAATCGACTTGACCTTCTCCAGGAGAGTCTGTATTATTTGTTAGTCTTTGATCAAATTTCAATAGGTTACCACAGATTTACTCACTGTTTTACCAGCATTGTCCAGTCCCAGTATCAACACGGCATATTCTGTTCCATTCGGATACTGTTAGTGGGAAAGCTCCATTGATAAAAAGAGGAATCGTGCTGTCCTTCCTTACCTTCCTTCTTGTTCCAGCTGGTGTAGAGGCTCTGTGCTAAGTGGAACATCTCTCGCTCTCCTTGAGGCCTCAAAGTCCTTGGTCCTTTAGCAACAGCAGCTAATTATCATATAATAATTGATCGACCTTATTCAGATATCTTGATTTTCCACTTCAGATTCGCGGTGCTTGAACGAAATCAGCTTGAAATACCCCCAAAACAGAATATCTCCCGAAAAGGAAGAAATCTACTCGCAGCTTTTTTTTCGCTTGTTAATTTTTCCTTCGTCCAAAAATTTTCCTGAAGATGGAGAATTGATCGATTCATTTCAGAGTTTTATTAGAAAGTGGCGGATAAAATGGGCGAGAGATCAATTCCGGAACCAGTCGTCGAGTTCATCAAGAATTTCTACAAAGCCTACCTCGAGAATAACGTTTACGAGCTTCACGGTTGTTACGAGAATGGATTCAACAAATTAACAGAGCAATTTTACAAGAACACACCATGGCCAGATCCAGTTAACCAAGTTGCCCCTCTAGTCAATGATGATCAAATCTTCCTAGTGCTTTACTCAGAGGTTTACTACAGACACGTATATGCTAGACTGAATCCAACTCTGGAACACAGAACTGGTTCATACAACAACTATTGTAACTTGTTCAACTTGTTGTTAAACAATGAAGATGGCCCAGTTACTTTTGAATTACCAAACAAATGGTTATGGGAAATCATAGATGAATTCATCTATCAATTCAATCAATTCTCAATCTATAGATCCAAACTTATCTTAAATAAAGACAAATCAGATCAAGTTGAACTAACATATGTTCAAGAACATCATGAAGTTTGGAGTGCTTATTCTGTTTTGAATGCCTTATACTCATTGATTGGTCGTTCAAACATTACAGAACAATTGAGAGAACAAAAATTGAACTCAAATAACTACAACAACATCAATACAGAAGTCGCTGGAGAATACGGTTCATTACCATTGTATAGAAATTTGGGATATTACTCCATCATTGGTCTATTGAGAATCCACACGTTATTAGGTGACTTTGCTCTAGCTTTGAAAACCGTTGAATACATTGATTTGGATAAGAAAGCATTTTTCACAAGAATTCCAGGTTGTCATTTTACAACTTATTACTATGTTGGATTCTGTTATTTGATGCTACACAGATACTCTGATGCCATTAGAACATTTTCCCATATCTTGCTCTACATTTCAAGAACTAAAAATATCAACAAATCTGGACAATATGATATTGTTACCAAGAAATCAGAACAAATGTATGCTCTATTGACCATTTTGGTTGGTTTAGCACCAACTAGATTGGACGATATCTTACATCAAGGAATTAAAGAGAAATTTGGTGACAAATTCTTGAAAATCCAAAGAGGTGGTGAAGAATCTCTTAGTGTCTATGAAGATTTATTCAAATTTGGTTCTCCAAAATTCATTTCAACTTCAGTTCCTCTAACTAACCAAGTTAGTGATCCATTATACTTACATCTAAAGATCTTCATGCTAAGGGTGAAAAACACCGTTTTCATTCCAACTTTGAAATCATATCTATCTTTATACTCCAAACTAGAACTAGGAAAATTGGCCAAACTTTTAGACATTGATGAATTGGAATTGAGTTCAATTTTACTAACATACAAATTGAACAACAGACAACTCAAATGGATCGATGGTGAACTATTACAAGGAGAATACGTCAATGTTTACGATTTGGACATCACTTTAACCGATGAAGATGGAAAGACTTTGATTCATGTCAAAGAAACCAAGAATGTCAGAAAATTCGCTGATTGGTTCATCAGAAATACCATCAAAAACTATGCTGTTCAGGATGTTATTGAAGGTAAGAGTGAGATCCCATCTTCCAAAGGTAGAAAGACTCAAAAGGTTTAGTCTTGTTGATTTGATTTCTCTTCTTTTTGATAATACTTTTGTAGAACATACACAATAGTTTCCTAATTAGGAAGTCAACAGCACTCATCGCGAATTTTTTTTTCATGTCAAAAATATTTTGCAAAATTTAATGTCTTTTGAAAGGGCATCTCATGAAAAGTTTAGCTGCTTTTTGTGTTATTTTATAGAGGAAATGTCACTATCGAAGGAGTACGTTTCAGAATCAGAGAGTGAAGGGGAAGAAGTTGTGTAGGTATTTTTTTTTATCTTGGAAAAAGAGTGAAGTCAATGAATGGGTACCTCTTTAATCAACCATGAAAAGTTTTTGATCTAACAAGTTATGGAAACAGGTTTCAACCACCAAGAGGTTATCAAAAAGTCAAATCATTCAAATCATTACCAAACTTGGACAATAAAGAAGTTTGGTTAATCAAAGCTCCAAAAGGCTTCAATTTTGGTTCTTTGAAAAAACTACCTATTTCATTCAACCCTCTAGAGAGTAGTATACCATTTGAATTAGAATCTAAAAGTTTCCAAGTCCAAGAAGATCTTACAAATATCAATATCAAAGATGAAAAAACTTCAAAATATAACCTAATAACACCAAAAACATCAAAGACATTAAATTTCAATGGGAAATTGAAAATAGACAGATTTTATAACATTAGAGAGAGTGTCAAATTACCAACAATAGATTATGCTAGAGTCACCAAGAAGAGAAAAAATGTCCAAGTGGTTAAAGGTTTGGCTCCACAACATTTTGCTACAGGGTATGGTAGAACTGAACTGGACGTTACAAGTGATGTTGATGAAGATCAAGATGGGGATGTTATAGTTGATGACGAAGTTGTCAAGAGTAAAAAAGAGAAGAAACAAAAGAAAAAGGAGAAGAAGGAGAAGAAAGAAAAGAAATGAATATTCTTTGCATTATTTAACTGTATACTTTTGATTGAAAATCATCTCCCATTACTATAGTCTTTTAAGATACCGGTCATATGAGTGTTTGTAATCTTACCTTTTCTTTGTTTTCTCTTTTTGATATCTTGACCAGTATCAGATCTTTTAATAGTAGCAGGATCAACACTCGCAGGTTTTAAACCCAATTTATTTAATTTCCCAGGGAGTTCAGCTTTTTCTGGAAGTTTAACATTCAACCAAATTTTAACAAATTCTTCATCAACTGTTGCCAATTCTCCTCCAATATTTGCCCATACTAACCTTGGATGATTGTCCTTCTTTGTACGTAACACCAGTATCTTCCCTTCAGCTTCCAACTCATTGATTGATTGAATACAATCATTCCAACCATCTTTCAACTCTTTGACAGATATACCTTTAAATGTAGGTTGAGACCTTAAAAAAATCAATAATTCATCTTTTGTCTTTATGTTATGTATCGAGATGTATTCCAATGTGTCATCGTTTGCATTGTACTGAATCTTGTCCAGGTTTTTAATCAATGATACCAATTTAGCCTTTTGAGAATCATCATTCAAATTCAAATAAGATACTAAAGCATCAACTTTCACTGGGGCGTCTCTATCTTTCACATACTCAACTGCCAGCAGTAACTTTGTAGACAGATGGGAACCAGCAGCATCTAAAGCAGGCTTCTTTGGTTTTGAGAATTCTAGATCATCGTCTTCTGGATATCTCTTGAACCCAGCTGATGACGATGACGATGTATGGTTTGTTTTAGGTTGTGGCGATGGTGGTATTGGTGATTTGGCAACTTGTGGTTTTGGGATGCTTGCAAGAACCGGTGCAGATTTGACCTTATTTCTGAAAGCATTCAAGTTGGCAAGCAAGGGGTTGGACATATTTACTTGTGTTTCTGCTACCCGGGTTGATCCAGAGTGGAAATGAAACGAAGATGCTCTCTTTCTCTGTTAGCTCTGTTATTAATTTTGTAGTTTCTCGATTGCCCGGTCTTTTGATCACGTGACTAAAACGTATATAAATTCAAAAAATTTTCCACTTTTTTTTTCCTTCAGTTTTCCTCTTTCTTCAAACAAAACCTGAGCTGAGATTGGGTCTGTGAGATTTGGAGTACTCGTGCCATCTTCTCTTAAGCACCACCTGGTGGTCACAGCCCGATCTTGCTTGAAGAGCGAGTGCTTCACTTCACCTTTAAAACCATCGCTGTTGGAGGTTGCCGTTGGATTTTATCCAGGTCAGGCTGACCCATGAAATGGTGATGACCTAGAGTGTGGAACAACTATATAAACAATAGCAAAGGTGATAATATTCTCACACTGTAGCTCTTTTTCCTTGATGACGAGGTTTCTCTCACTTGTTGCATTTATAAATTAAAGGTATGCCTCTAATAGGGCTCCACGGATGATGGTATCCTTTACACAATAAGAACGGCTTGAGGACACTTATTATTGTTGCCTTTCTCAACAGGCTTTTTCTAATGATACTGCATATCGATCCGGTGCTCACAAAGACATACAGAACCAATGGAGCAGAGTTCAAAGTAATCTATAGCAAGTGGTTAGGAGCGATGTGCTTTGCAGGGTATATGAGCTCAAATTTCTTTTTCCCTTAAAAGTGTAGATCCATAACTACCCATCAAAAGTAAACAACGCATATCTACCAATCACACCATGTCATCGAATAGGTTGCTCATAACCAGGCTATTCTCCTCGTTCAACAGACTATGCAAGAAAAAAGCTAGCTCTCCTTCGCTCTCCAAAGAGGAAATTTCAAAGGCAATCAACTTACTATCACAAGCTGACGGTTTCACTTTGAGTCAGAATCACATCACTGAAGCTGAGAAATTACAATACGTTAATCAATTCACAAAAGCTTTGAACAGTGATATTGGGAAACCGAACTTACAATCAGTGAAATCACATTTCAATCAATCACTTCTTGGGTTGAACCAACTATTGACTGTATCGAATTTGACATCAGATATAACGAAATTAGATCAATCGAAATTAAAAGATTTGATATTGAATTGTCGTACTGAGCTGGAATTACTACAAACTTTTGATAAATTCATTCATAATGATTTGATGACTTTACAAAATTTTAGATTGTTTTTATTGCATAAAAATCTTTACAATTTGGCATATGTTTCTAATAAATTACAATTCATGGATCAAAAAGATGGGTTTTATTGCCAACATAAACTTTTGCTTACAACCAAAGCGTTGATGTTGAAAAACCATTCATTGGCAAATCGACTTTATAAAGAGAATTCAAGTGATTGGTTGAATCTATTGAAAGAACGGAAACTTTCAAAACTGTTGGAAAAATCACTCTATCAGGTAACTTACAAGATTTCCAGAGATTTTAAAAAATTGATAGATTTAGATCACACTACAAGTTCATATATATCTCTGATAGAGACACTCCCTAGACAGTTGCCGATATGGAAAGATATTGAGATGAAATATCAGTTGGAGCTTTCCAAGAATCAAAGGTTATTGACTGATTTTATTGAGTACATCATTGGCAAACCAATAACTTCTTCATCTAGGAAGAGTCTGAAAGAAATATTGAAGTTGAGTATTGATAACCGAGTGAGTCTTGAGAACGCAGTGAACGATGATGGTTCACTCACAGTTCAGAAATGCAGATTTCTTGAAGGACTAACTGAGGTTGTGGATGGGTTGGTGATTGATAACCCTGAAGACAGAGATCTTTTGAGGCTGCAGAGCAGATGTCATGAGAATGAAGGAGACGTGTACAACGAGACCGTTCTACGGTTTGTTTAGGTGGCACGAGTCATGAACTGCGAGCGACACGAATACGAAATTATGACGAGAACTGAAACATTATTAGTAGCGACTCCCGAGAGATAGGCAGCTGCGTATTGCGTAATTATAGCGTATTTACGTCTGTGAACGAAACGGTCGCTCAACCGATTACGGATAACTGATTGGGACCCTGTAGAAACTGCAGCTAATACTGGCTAGTGGCTGATTATAAATAGCAGTGGGTTCCTTCCTTCCTGATTCCGCACGGTGATTTAATTAATTTCAGCCCTTCCCCGGACACACAACCTTGCTAAACATTACTAATAGCAGCAGCAGCAACAACTGAGCAGCAGGAGCACAGACAGATGACAATCAGGAACAACGAGAGAAGGGTCTGGACAACCCTCATCACCAACGACAAGTATCTCACGGGGCTCCTCACGCTGGACTTCTCCCTGAAGAAGGTTAGATCTGCCTATCCCCTGACGGCACTCTACACAGACGGACTCTCTGCTGATGCTCTGCTGCAATTGGAACAACGTGGAATCCCAGCCATCAAGATCGACGATCTGAAACCACTCAAGGCCTCCCATGCCCAGTCCCAATACCTGAACGATCCACGGTTCCATGATTGTTGGTCAAAACTGCAATCATTCTCCCTATATCAATTCGATAAGGTGGTACAATTGGATAGTGATATGGTTGTTTTGAAGAATATGGATGAGCTATTCGAGATAGAGTTGGATCTCGAGCACTCGGTGTTTGCTGCTAGTCATTCATGTGTTTGTAATCCTTATAAGTTTGATCACTACCCAAAATCTTGGACTTCTTCCAATTGTGCTTTCACCGATTACCATTCCAAAGTAGCGCATGATTCAAAAATCGTAAATGCAGGCATCATTGATGGTGTTACAAGTTATGAAGGTAGTGGTGGTAGTGATATTATTAACGATGAGGTTACTCATGAGATTCTCGGGCCTCATCCTAAGAACACCGCATTAGGTGCTTGTAATGGTGGGTTATTGGTTATCAGACCGGATAAATCTATCTACAACGAAATATTAGAAACAATGAAAGATCACGATAGATTACTTAGTTATTCATTCCCTGATCAAGATTTGTTGTCTGATGTTTTCTACAATAGATGGATTGGGATATCGTATATTTACAACTACTTGAAAACGTTGCCCACTATCCACCAAGATTTGAACTTCGCTAACGTTAAAAACATCCATTATATCATCACTCCTAAACCTTGGGATGTCACTGCTGATGATTACGAAGACAAGACTGGAACTTTCAAGTACTGGTGGGATATCAATGATGAAAGATTGAAGTTTGACATGAATTCATGATAGATCTTTAATCTAAATGGAATTAAAAAAAACACAGAAAGACCTCTAGTCTAACTCGTTTGTGAATTGCTCTTTTAATATGAATGTTGCAAAATTTGTCGGTTGAACCGATTTGAAGTTTTGATCTTTTAGACTCTTACCCTTTCCACCATAATCTGTAGGAATTTCTTCACCAAGAAACTCAACCAATTTTGATCCATTGTGTAACATCTTAAACTTCTTTGTTGTTTCAGTTGGTAACCATTTCTTGACAAAATCATAAACCCAACTCATCAAAGATGGAACATTGACAAAAAACTTCTTGGATAATAATTCTGGATAATGTGCTTGAAATAATTGTATGATTCTTTTACTTGCCTCTGAAGTCTTGGAATCAAATCTTAAGAATGAAACACCTTTATAATCATGGACTTGGGATAAAACATTCTTGTCTGATGATGTAAAATCCAACAATTGTAAACCTCTTTCCATCAATCCAATTCTATAACGAACAAACTTATCAAGATCACTGAACAAAGTGTCTTTATTAGTACTGCCATATATGTTCCAAGTTATAACCTCATTCCCGTACTTGGTGATCATTCCTATATCTTCAAATTTGACATCATGTTCTTCATTTAATCCAGCGTATAATGGTTTGAATTCTTTTCTCCATACTAAAGTCTCGAGTAATTGTTTCTTTGTAGCTTCTAGATCAAACTTTCTTGCTTTTAAAAACTTGAAGACCAATGCATCTCTTATATTCTTGTCAAAGTAATCACCAATTGGATTCAATTGATGTCCGTATAGCTCATCATAATCCGCTTCTTTCAGGATTTCTGGAAGATAATCTGTTATAAATTGATCAAATTTAAGCCTTTGTTCATCATCGTCAAAGTTCACAGTCTCTACAAGTTCAGAAGATGACATTTTTTTTTACCACAAGTTTGTAATGGTACGCCTTCTTTTCTATGTTGGAATGTTTTTTTGGGTTTTTCTTTCATTTTGGTTTTTGGCTGTTGTCTATATGGAGAATCTTGTGTATGTGAAAAGAACAGATTGACGGACAAAACGGCTCTACTAGTATGGCTAGATCCAGTTGGCTGTATATAAAGATATATAGTAGATATGATCTATTTGTTCTTTTTTTCTGTAGTGATTTTTGACTTCTTGAACCCAATAATTTGAAGAAATAGAACCAAGTTCAAGGCAAAATTCACAACAAATCCCAAGATGATTAAGTTATCTTTGATCCCACTAGAAATAACAGTGAATGTTCTAACAAGGGTACCCAGCAAGCCAGCAGCCACTGAAGCACCTGAAAGTTGACCAGTTGATTTTTGCTTGAAGTTTGAAATAATCTGAGGAAGTTTTGAAAGAATGGCCAATGGGACAGCAAATTTTACCAATTCTTTGACCTTTGCATCTGACAAGACCCCAATATTGTTTGGGAGATCAGCACCCAACAAAGCGTACGCAATGAGAGCTAAAAAACCGGCAAATAAGTTGATGAATTTGGTTTGATTGTTATAGTATAACACCAATATCATGATTATTGTGTTTTGTAAAACCACAAAAGCAATCTCACCAAAAGTAGAGAATGAATTGCCTTGTCTGAAGTTATATGCAACGACGAGCATCTGGCCTAAAGTATCAAGAAATAAACTAATCAGAGAGATACCTTTGGCAGAGGAATTTGCCAGAATGGAGATGATTTGAGGAAGTTTGACTATCCCACCAAACCCAATGATGGCAAGACTCAATGTCTTTGCAATGAAGAGGTTTAATAACAAAGCAGAGTCTTGAGAGAACCAGTCCAATTTCAAAACAATGGTGTCAAACACAGGTCTTGTGTAGAATTCACGGCCATATTGGACAATCTGTGGAGGCAGACTTGCCAGGTACGGTCTGATCTGAGCAAAGATAGGCTCCAGGTAAGGACCGACGTGGGAAAGCGTCTCGTTGATGAACTTTTCTGACGACATTTGCGAGGTTGAACAGTTCTGATAAAAGAGAGGAAACCAAAAAGTGCAAAACACGTTATAAACACATGGCACTTGTTATATGCTCCGCGAACGTGTCCTGTGACTTCACCAAAAACCCGCGAAACTGGACAAAGTCGACAGCTTTCGAGTAAACAATTAAATATCCAGGAAGAACTGGAAGGAAAAGCATTTATTCTCTTTCCAGGAGACTGCGACGATCACTGCTGTTTGCGGAGGGCCACGCGTGGGACGACTGTTTGTGAATAAATTGTGAAAGCCAGGAGAACACACGGATCTTTTGTCGTCGATGTCTTTCAGTAACAATCCCTTTCCGGGGAATCAAAGCTTCCAGCATCATCAGCAAACTGGTTCCTTCAATCAGTTCAGTTCAGACACTGTGCCTTCTCAATTCCTGTTTCAGCAGCAGCAACAGCAGCAACAGCAATTCCAAGCAATGCCAATGCAGTATCAGCAGAATGACAATCGAACTTTTCAAACTCAACAACCTCAAGTAATAGGGAATACTGATCAGTTGTCATTCCTGAGTCCATCTGACCAAGTGAAATTTCAGAACCTCTTTGATAGTGCAACGGATGGTATCTCAATCTCTCCTGAAGCAGCAAGGTTAATCCTATTGAAATCAAACCTGACTCCCCATAATCTCGCAAGGATCTGGGAACTCTCAGACATCAACAAGACTGGTGACTTATTATTTCCGGAATTTGCGTTGGCATTACATCTCTGTAACGTTGTACTAAGAGGAGGCGAACTTCCACTACAATTGGATCCGCAGATAAGGCAAGAAGTTTCAAATTATGTTGACAAGATTAGTTTCAACCTTCCAGAAAATTCTGGGTCAGTTACACAATCAAACAATCACACCTTGAGGTCATCCAACACCAATGACATCTTAGAGCTTCAACCAGTTACAACTGATATCAAACAAAATCTCACCACCAATTTTGACGTTTATGGTTCGCAAAGAATCGAACCTCAACACACCTCATTTGCTCAATCCAACAACTTTAGTCAATTGAACAATTTGCAGACTGGTGGTCCCGTAAACGATGCATCACAATCAGTGACTTTCCAACCAACTGGTAATAAATTTTTGAATTATCAGGCTACTGGGATCTCAAATAACATTAAAGCTCAAGCTTATAACCCACAACAACCTCTAGAGACTCAGGCAACCGGTTTTACATCATCAAATTATAACCCAAATGAGGTAAAAGAAAATCCAACAGGCTTAGCACCTCTTAAACCACAGGCAACCACCACCACTGGGATCAATGGATTGAGTTATCAACAGACTGGAAATTTCCCTATTCAATCTCAAGCCACTGGATTGATTCCTTTGGGTACTCAACAGACAGGATTAGTTCCATTGCCACGACAACCAACTGGTCTAATTCCATTGCAATCTCAGGCTACAGGAAGTGTAAAACCCTTGACTCAACAACCTACTGGATTGGTGCCTTTACCTACACAGACCACTGGGACAAAGCCTTTGAATAGACAACCTACTGGACTAATCCCTTTGCCAACTGGTGGTAAATTAACTCAATCGGTTACTGGGGGTGCTCTTCAGGCTCAACAGACTGGATTAGTCCCTCTGAATAGTGTCGCTCAACCATTAGCCCAACAGCCTACTGGGTTGGTTCCATTGCAGTCTGTTCAGACTGGTTCTATGGGTCTTTACCCTCAAAAGACTGGGCTTGGTGCTTTTGAGCCTCTTAAACAGCAAAAGACAGGTGTTGGTCAAAACAGTTTTTTTTTGTCGAATTTACTTCAAGAGACTGCACCAACTTTCACAAACTCTTTAAACTATACAACGGAGACCATCACTCCTCAAGAGAAAGAGTTATTCAATAAGATTTTTCAAAACTATGATGTTGCTCGTAAAGGTGTGATTAGTGCTGATGTCTCTGCTGAAATTTTCAGAAAATCTGGCCTCAATAGGGAAGAACTTGAAAAAGTTTGGGATTTGATAATTCAACCAAATCAGACAAGTCTTGATAAAGAATCTTTCCAAACTGGTATGTGGTTGATATACAAGAGATTAAATGGGTATGATTTGCCGGATTTCTTACCAGAATCATTGAAATCATCAAGTTTAAAAATCTTGGATAGTGTCAAGCAGCAGCTCAAGATCAATTCAGATACTCAAAGAATTAAAAAATCTAGTAATTCTAAGATTGATGGTTCTAGGTTCAAGAACAACGATGACGAGATTATTCAATCCAGCTCAAGACACAGAAGACGTACAACAACTAAAAATGCTGTTGACTCTAGAGGTTCATCATCTGTTGGAATAAGTTCTGAGATTGATAAGTTAACCACTGATGAACTGAAGAAGAAAATTTGGGAAAAGAAAATTTTACTAGAGGCTTTACAAGATGGGAATGAAACGTTGATGGAAGAGTCGATAAGTCACGAAGCTGAGGATTTGAGAGTAATTGAAGATTTGAAAGCAAAATTGATGAATTTGACCCCAACAAGTGCAAGTGAGGCTGAACGGTTATCATTGAGAAATAGATTTGAGACTATTACTGCAAAAATTCCTTATATACTCACACAAATATCAGAAGCTGGAAATGATATTACAAATTTGAAATTGGAGCTTTTCAAGTTGAAAAATCCATCTACAATGTTAGGATCTGGACCAAATGGTGAAATTACCGAAGCTGATAAACGTAAAGCTAAAAGTAAAGCTTTATTGGCTATCAAAATGGCCAAATTGACTGGGAAGCCTATTGATCCTGAAATTGAGGCACTTACACATGAACAAAACAAGTTGGGTGAAGAAGTTTTAAAAATTCAAGAGGAAAATAAAAGCAATCAGAAATCAATCAATGATATCAGAGATTCTATTGATGAGCTTTCAAAAGGTATTCAAAGTGCTTTGTCGGGTTCCAAAACAGACAATGATGATTACAAAAAATGGGAGCTTGGTTTAGGTTTACAACCAGAGGTTCAGGAAATTGTTAAGCAATTGAAAGCGAATGAAATAACCAATAAGTTCCAGGAGTTCAAAGTTGAGACAAATACTCCAGAAAACACTTCAACACCATCCCCTTCCAAAACCATATCATCTCCAGTACCACAATTAAAAAGCTTTAGTAGCGCAGAAGAGAGAAAAGCGTATATCAGGGAACAAGCTAAAAATAAAATGAATGAAAGATTGGCAAAATTGGGAATATCAAGATCGACTCCCAAACGTGCTGAGACTGCTATTGCACCACCGAAAACGGTGATTTCACCTCACGTTGAATCACATCAATCAATTTCTCTGAATTTAAACCCTAATGAAAATAAAGAGGAAAAAGATTCCGATTCATCTTCTGACGATGACGATGATGAGGAATTTGAGAGAATGGAAGAGATTCGCAGATTGAAAAGACTAGAAAGAGACGCTAGATTAGCAGAGTTGGGAGCCGAGGAAGCAACAGCAGAACAAAACAATACGGATGGTGCAGCCAAGTTCCACAAATCCAACCCATTTGCCTTTTGATAGACCTCCATAGAGACTCAACCATTTTATATAACCTCTTCAGTGTATTTTGGAAGAAAGTACCAATTCGGAAAGGTTGCGAGCGTAAATCTCTCATACTAAAAAATCCATAAAAGCGACACGCTTCATTAAAGAAATATCGAAATCTGAAGGAATTCCACAAGGAGAACCTCAATTGAAGAATTCAGAAAAGTAAGGAATATGTCTGTGCTGAGTAACAGAAGGGTGCTGTTGCTGGTGATAGGTGTCGTTTTCCACTTGTTTTACCTATGGTCCATCTTCGATATCTATTTCGTAAGTCCACTGGTTCATGGTATGGAACCACATCTCAGTACCACAAATCCACCTGCGAAAAGACTGTTCCTCATTGTTGGTGATGGTTTGAGAGCTGACACAACATTCGACAACATAACACATCCAGTTACTGGAGAGTCTGGCCATTTGGCTCCATTTCTTAGAAACATTGTCTTAAATCATGGGACTTATGGTGTCTCACATACTAGGATGCCTACAGAATCAAGACCTGGGCACGTTGCTATGATTGCTGGGTTCTATGAAGATGTGAGTGCCGTGACAAAAGGATGGAAAGAAAACCCCGTTGATTTTGATAGTGTTTTGAATCAGACTAGACATTCATATACTTTTGGTTCTCCAGATATTTTGCCCATGTTCGCTCAAGGTGCTTCTGACCCGGAAAGAATAGATACATGGATGTATGGACATGAATTCGAAGATTTCACTCAGTCATCAATAGAGCTTGACGCTTATTCATTCAGACATCTAGACGAACTACTTGCTAATTCAACAGTTGATGTAAATTTAAATAAACAAATTCGTGCAGATAAGACCGTTTTCTTTTTGCATTTGTTGGGATGCGATACTGCTGGACACAGTTATAGACCATACTCTGCTGAATATTATGACAATGTCAAGTACATTGATGGTGAAATCAAAAGTTTGACGGAAAAAGTACGTGATTTTTTCAAAGATGATGATACTGCATTCATCTTCACTGCTGATCATGGAATGAGTGCATTTGGTTCACATGGTGATGGTCATCCAAATAATACAAGAACACCATTGATTGCATGGGGTGCTGGGATCAACAAGCCTGTATACAATGAAGAGCCAGTTTTTGACAACTACACTGAGTCGTGGAATTTAGCTAATATTGCCAGACATGATGTTAAGCAAGCCGATATCGCATCTTTGATGTCATATTTGATTGGTATCAATTATCCAGTTAATTCGGTTGGTGAGCTTCCTTTAGATTATATCTCAGCAGATGAAAGTGAGAAACTAAATGCTCTTTACCAAAATTCATTGAGTATTCTAGAACAGTATCATGTCAAGGAAGAAGAGATGAAAAGATCACAGGTTTACTTCAAATCGTTCCCAGAGTTCAATAAGAAATCAGTTGATTCATACAAACATGAGATTGAAAGTTTGATTGAGGAAATATCAAAATCAAAAGCTATATTACCAGATAAAGAAAATGAAGCAATCAAATTGACTGAAGAACTTATCAAACACAGTTTGGATGGACTGTACTATTTGACTACATATAATTGGTTGTTATTAAGATCTATTGTGACTCTTGGATTCATAGGTTGGATTACATATTCATTTATTAGTTTTTTAAAACTATTCATCATCCCAACCCCATTGTCAGAACAACCAAGTATCTTGAATATTGCAATTTTTTCTGTTATTGGCTCTGGTCTCAATTTTTTGCTTTTATATCAAAAATCTCCATTCAATTACTATATGTATCTTGCATTCCCATTATTCTTTTGGAGTCAAATTTTCACACAAAATCAATCATTACGTGATGGAATTCATTCCTTATTTAAAGGTATCGATGGAAAAGTTGTTTTTTTGTCTGTTGCTGCGATTATTGCAGTATATGAAGGTATAGTTTATGGATTTTTCCAAAGAGTTGTCTTCACTATCATGTTCAACTTATTGGGATTCTATCCGTTTTTGCTTGGAATAACTGACTTCGGTACACAGGCACTTTGGTTCGTAACATGTGCTGGGATGAGTAGCTATACTTTATTTGATGCAGTCAAAATTGAAAGTTTGAGCCAAATCAATACTGCGGGTATCCTTATTGTTTTGATAGCTATTGGTGGATACTATCATATTCTGAGCGAGTCAAGAGCTAATGTTAAGTTTCCAAAAATCACCAATTACACCAAAACTTTGATCTCTTTGCAAATTGCTTTCACTGTTTTGATGATTTTTGTTACAAACAAGTCAGTTCTCTCCTTACAAGCAAGAGAAGGGTTACCAAGAAGTTCCCAGTTACTGGGATGGTTTATCCTTGTTCTCACTTTATTTGGTTTACCTGCTCTTCACTATCTGAAACCTCATAATGATTATAGAACCAGATTACTTGTTATATTTTTGACATTTGCACCTACATTCATCATTCTGAGCATATCATTTGAAGCCTTGTTCTATGTTAATTATTCACTATTACTTCTGCAATGGATCAGAATTGAATCAGAGTTATTTAACAAGAAAAAGGAAGCCGATGTTAACTACACACAACTGTTAAGAGTCTCAGTTATTGGGTTCCTCTACCTCCAGGTTGCATTTTTCGGGACTGGGAACGTTGCTAGCATTTCATCATTTTCATTAGACTCAGTTTACCGTTTATTGCCTGTGTTTGATCCCTTCCCAATGGGTGCTCTGTTGATGTTGAAACTCATGATTCCTTACGTCTTACTGTCGACTGCTTTGGGCGTGTTGAACGTGAAGCTGGGTATAAAATCCTATACAATCTCAACACTGATCATCTCCACCAGTGATATACTATCCTTGAACTTCTTCTTCTTACTAAAGACCGAAGGGAGCTGGCTGGACATTGGCGTGACAATCTCGAACTACTGCCTGGCTATCCTTTCCAGTCTCTTCATGCTGATCCTGGAGATTGTGAGCAACATCCTGCTGAAGAACGTCGAGTACTACGATCAGGTGACCGAGGAAAAGACCAAGACCCACTGAGCCGTGTTTAGAACTTATCAGTGCCAGGGATGGTAGAGGACACACTCTGTAGTTAATAGTCGCCACAGCTTATCGACAGCAAGAAAAATAAATAAAATAATAAAAGAGATCTGCTTGATGGGGTCGTTCTGCTGCAATTACACAATCGCCCCGCTGTCCCACCGCTTCTTTCGTCTCTTCAGCACAGCAGCCAGTGGAGATTAAGGTCAAGGTCGCTCAGCGCTACTCCCAACAGCCACCCACAAGAGACATTTGCTAAGGAGTGCTTTATCAGCTATCTAGTCAAATCTGGACGTATTTCCACCAAAACTGCCCCCTTGAACAGATTGTAGCTATACAAAAATGTCAACCAGCAACAACAAAGATGACGTGGTGGTCCAGCAAAGAGGATTGAGGTATATCGATGAGTCTGCTGCAGAGGAAGCTGCTACCCAGTTGTTTGAATCCGCAATCACCGATGCTGATAACGATGCGGAAGACGAAGATGTCAGATGGCTGAGGGAACAGAGAATGCATCACAAGAGCGTGATCTGGTACAAAAGACCCACCGTCCCATTGTTCTGTTCAGCTTTGCTTGTCTTCTTCCTATCTACAGGAGTATCCCTATCTGCCAAGGTTATTCTAATGCTGGAGGTTGTTTGTCGTCATATTGGAGAAGTGGAACAGCTCGAGAATTGTCACAATGCAAAAGTGCAAGAAACGGTATCATCCCTACAATCTCTAGTCACTTTTATCATTGGTTTGTCCTCTTGTTTGATTGCTGGGAAAGTTGGGGAACTCTCTGACAGATTTGGAAGAAAGCCAATCTTTATTGTGTTAGCATTCTTCACCCTTACCAATAGACTATTCGCTCTTTTGGTCTATACACCTTCGTTCCCATTTCATAGACTCTCATTTGTGATTCTTGCTATACTGGAGAGTTTGGGAGGAGGGACCATTGTGACTTTGAGTGTCGCCTACAGTTATATCACTGACCTGGTGGAGCCACATAAAAGAATTGTATCGCTAGGTTTCGTTATTGGCTCTCTGTATGTTTCACTGGCTACTGGTCCTGTAATTGGAAGCTTACTCATAAAGAGCACAGGATCCAATTTCTCAGCTCTATATCTGGATACATTCCTTGCATTTACCTTCCTTCTGATGACCATATTCATCATCCAAGAATCTAGATCTGAGAAGTTTAGAACAAGATCTCAGTCCATCCATCTTCAGAGAAAGGCAAGTTTTGCATCTCAAGCTTCAGCTCGCAAGTCATTTTCAGGACTAAATACATCCTCCCTTCAGCTTTGGAGATTAGTTGATGTTTTCTCACCATTGAAAACATTGTGGATTCCCAGACATCCACAGTTTGGGCTCGCACCAAGAATTAATGTTTTGATTCTGATATTTGTCGACGTTTTGGCTATGACAGCTACAATCTCTATGACTGCTCCGCTGATTTTATACTGCACATATCAGTTTGACTGGAATTCGGAGACCATTGGTTATTTTGTCTCAGTTGTTGGAGTGAGTAAAACATTCATTCTTTATTGTTTTGCTCCAGTGTTTTTACATCTGTTGAGAAAGATCTTCAAAAGCAACAATCAAGCTGTGGATTATATCGACTTTTCAGTCATAGTTTTTGGAATGTTCAGTGAATTTCTAAGTCCATTGATAATCATTGCTGCTACAAGCAGCCATACAGTTTTCTCTTCTGGTGTGCTGAGTTCATTTGGTGCTATTGCCATGCCAACTTTACAAGCATCAATTGTTAAGTATGTTCCTGAAGGTAAGGTTGGGGAAGTATTTGGTGCTCTTTCTTTACTCAAAAACGTTCTTGTTATGTTAGGTCCTCCAGGGTTCTTATACATTTATTCAAGCACAATTGATAGAACACCAGCATTTGTGTTTTATGTTGCAGCGGGTCTGCTCTCAACTGCTTTGGCAAGCTCATTGTTACTCAAGACGAATGTGAAAGCAAATGAGGCTTCTAACTATAACTCAGATGTTGAAAGCAACTTATCTACTGAAAGTTCGTCTTTGCTAGTCACAACAAGACCTTTAGAATATGACTCTGCTCGCTCCAATGGTAGAGTGTCGTTCAGTCTCAACGAAAGTCCAAAGTCTTCATCCTCTCCAAACAGGTGAGTTTTTGATTATGATAGACAGTGGGTATTATTCCGCTTCTAAACAGCCTTATATATGTCTTTATAACTTCAAACTTTTCTGAACTTATAGTAATTGGGGTGCACGTGATGTAAGCTGTATATCGTAGATATCCGGTCGTCTTTCCCGGATCTCGTTTCTGATTATGTAATTGTGCCACTTTGTAATAATTGAAGCATTTCATAAATTGATAATCAACTCATCTCTATGCGCTGAGATATTTAAACAGAAAATCGAATCCATTCAAACTTACTAAATCACAGAAAAACTGCTTGTCACCTCTGATACCTCACACAGAACTGCCTCAGAAGTTCACAGCGAGAAAATGCCTCTCACGTTACTGGTTTCAAGACTGTTTGCTGAACACCAAGGTTGGGTATTAACAGGTTTAAGCTCTCTGATGTGTATCCTTGGTGCATCAATCATATATCTGGATCTACTTATCAAAGTCTTCTGGCCCAACTCTAAGTTTGATATCAAATCCAATGAGAAGTTTCTAATATCAGGCTTCAGCATAAGTTGCGGCTCTTTACTGTTGACATCACTCTACAGACTACTGCCAACAGCATACGGTTACTTTGACAGTGTAGAAGAGTCTTTCTTCTCATCAGACTCCAATATCCTAATCTATTTCAGCTCTGGTGTTTTGATATGTGGCATGCTAAACCAAGTCATACATAGATATACAAGTGAGAGTATTATTCACTGCAATCATGGTGGTGATGATATTGAGCCTCAAGAACATTCACATTCACATTCACCCTCAAATACCTCAGCAGAAGAGGAGGAAGAAGGCAAACCACACAGTCACCGTCACAGTCACCGTCACAGTCATAGCCATGGCCACATTGAAGAGATAAGTCGTATCAATGGTTATGGATCTCTAGATAATCACAGCTCTTCAGAGAATGAATGTATCATTGATGAGGTTCCTGAAAACATAACACATGCAGTCGCACCACTGACGACATCTACATCTGATGATTCTGAGGTTGTTACAATGAAAAAGAACTCATTATTGGGATTCCTGGATAGAATAAGAGGTCAAAACCAGTGTGTGGGAATAGAAGATGAACATTGTATTGGATATCCTTGCATCGATGATACATTAACAAACAAACTGGGATACGATATTCATAATCTTGAATTCTATCGAGACCTGAATGGTATAAAGTCAAAGTCTTCATTGGTTGCTTATACGCATCACACCGAGGGCACTCCCTTACTTCCCAACTCCCCTTCCCTTCCTTTAATCACCTCAAGACCTTCAACTCTGAAATTAGCTAATGAAGTTGACTTAAACTTACATTCATCTCATAAAGATGATCATCACCACACTATTAATACGCCAGTCTCCAGACTATTGTCTATAGGACTACAAACATGTCTAGCATTGACACTGCACAAATTCCCAGAGGGCTTCATCACATATGCCACTTCAAAAGCCGATCCGAAACTTGGTCTTTCAATATTTTTATCGCTGGCAATTCATAACATTATTGAGGGGTTTAGTATGACCTTGCCTCTATATCTCTCTTTGAATTCAAGAATGAAGGCCTTTGGGATTACGTTTCTTTTGGGAGGATTAAGTCAACCCATTGGTGCATTACTGGCATATTATAGTCTTCGTGGGAAGACAATTGATTCTAATAACTCATTTTATGTCTTTGGGGCACTGATTGCTATTACATCTGGATTTTTAACTGTCGTAAGCCTTCAATTATTTGCAAGTGCAATAAACTTTGGAGGTTCGACTAGGAGAGTCATCAGTTGGTGTTTTATTGGTATGTTTATCATCCAGCTATCGTTAGCTTTAACAGGGGTCAGTGATTAAAAATATATTACGTTTATATGCCATTTTTTTTGGTATGATAATACATGAGAAAACGAAATCTTTGACCAAGACACATGTATGAAAAAACTATGAAACTGACATAACTTTGATTGAAGAAGTCAATATGGCCGCATAATAATATCTATGATTTCTCCTTCTAGAAACCGACCATGTTTTTCTGTCATCCTTTTCAATTCCTCGCAAACGATACTAAATTCTCTGTTATCCGGGAAATAGTCATCTAAATCGTATTGATCGAAGCAAGAAACATCAGTTTGAATGTTTGGATCAAACCCTGCACGGTTAGTATCCAATAATGAGTTCCCAAAATCAAAGAAAAACAACTTTCCATGTGTGAAAATGAGATTCCTGCCTAACTCGAGGTCGTTATGTTCAATATGAAGTTGATTGTGCAACACATGAAGCTGTGATATGCCTTGCTTTTCGAACTCTGCAGGATCTATAGACGCAGAAGTTCGTTCTGGAATCCCTGATAAAATCAAAAAATTTTCAGCTAACTTGAAGTCGCTAGGATTATCAAAGAATGGTATTTCACATAGTAGATCTCCAAAACTCTTTCCAAAGAAAATCAACTCTGGGACGTTAATCACAGTATTTGAAGTGTCAACGCAACTTCTATTATATTGTTGGATTATCTTGTATGCTTTCACTTCTCTGTAGAATTGGTCTTCAATGCGATTCAACATGTCTTCTTCCGTGTAAAATCCTGCTGAACGATATCGTGTTCTTGTTTCGGTGTTGGAAATTTTGAACACAATATATGTTGATTGAAGTGTTCTTAGTGATTCTACCAGTCTATTTCTTAATGACATTAAATGAGGCGTCTCAGAGTTTGAAATCTCTAGCCACTCAATGAATGTTTCTTTTTTTAGTGAGTAAGTCTGCCATAGTTTATGGAAACCTCCACTGAGTAACCGTATAGAATAGACGAAGTTCACTATGAATTCGTAGTCAAAGAGCAGCTTCGATCTATGCATATGAATCTTGTGCTGATCATTGTAGCTTGAGTATGATCTTCCCGACCTTGTTGTTAAAGCACCCCCAGATGTACCACTTCCATGTTCTTCATTTCCGGACATTATATCACTCAGGTTAGTCCCACTAGACAATGAGGCTGTGCCTGGATCCTCTTCTGTATGAGCTGATGAAGTGGTTGGTGGTCTTGAGGTTGTTGAGTTCGCTGGCATCAATTTTGCATGGAGATTTGAGAGCACAGTCTCTCTGCTCAAGTGTTCGTCCCCAAGTTGGTAATCATATTGCTTCAGTACCAAATTAATGAATAAAGATTGGAAAGTAGATATCTCCGAAGGTAGTCCAATACCTCCTGATTTGATAATAGCGTATTCCACAGCAATTGTATCTTTGGCAGAGGCCTTTTTTGATTTGGGGATGATCGTACCTGTTTTTCCTGATTTTGACTCAGAATAATAGTTGGCACTTTCAAGAGCTGATTGTTTGAAATTGAGTAGAATTCCGACATCAGAATCTATTATGAAGAAGGTGCGATTGCCTTCTTGTAGGCAGTATCCGGAACATTGCCTGAACACACCGAGGAAACTATTTTCTTCAGCTGGTGTGTTAAATTCTAACCTAGTCATATCAGCATTCATCCATTCTTTGAGATTTCTTTCTATAACCTCGATGAAGGTTATACTCAATGCTTCGTATCTCCAATTTTTGGTACCAACTCTAAAAGAACTCCTATCATCAGTATGGACTCTAGTTTGTCCAGGTTTAGCACCACCTTTGTAAACAACGATATCTGATTTGTTATTGCAATCTGGACGTTTCCTCTCCGGGAAGGAGTCATCTAATGTAACTTTAAGTCCAACTATCAAATTGAGAAACTTTATTGCAGGCTCAAAAACATGTTGTTTGAACATGCGGGTAAGAGCTTCTTCCGAAGGTATCTCGATATGTTCCTCATCAACACCTCTAATTCTAACTATTGTTGATAGAGTAATCTCTTTCAAGGTGTCGATATATCTGGACAATCTAAGCTCAACTCTTCCATTATGCAAAGCATCAGAAAGCACATTGCTCCTGAGTACATATGTCTCTTCAGCTCCAACATTGTGACCTTGTCTCAAAAATTCTTCTAGGTGCCTTCTAATATCATAGGAAAGTTTTACCAGATCTAGGTCAAAGAGCTCACTGTCTGCTGTTGCAGGCTCCATATGAACATTGAACCTCCGCAAGTGAGTGGTTGCAAAGTTTTTGGAGCCTCTTGGTAGTTGTACACTGGCATTAGCGCACAATGAATTGATTTCAGACAGTGCTCTGATCCTCTTTGCCAAATATATCTTATATAGACTTGAGACAACGTTTAAATGTACTTCTTCACTTCCAGCGGCCAAAATCCCACCAGTATTCACTGCACTGTATTGTTTTCTCTTGACATAATCGAAAAACAACTCGACATCTTCTTGATTGTTCATGAGTGATTGGTCTTGGGCACCAAGTAATAGAGGTGAGTGAGGGCTGGGATAAGCTAATCTCTCAATAAGCACTTCAAACTCTGGGATTGGATGATGATCGTTCATTGTCAGCCATATCAGACGCTCTGTGTTCTGCAGTCAACGGGGGAGATCATGGTTGAAGAATCAAACGCAACGAAGATTGACTTTTGCACACAACAACTAAAGTGAGAGAATTTATCTGCTATGAGACTATTTTTGATCACGTGATTTGGTTTCGCGTCTTCTGATTAAAAAATTATTAACATTACGCGTAACTTCTGATAATTGCGAGAAGAGCTCATGTCGAAGGCAAAACCATACAACAATACAACAAGATGGACAATTCAACTCCAAGAATCGACGGAACACTTCTTCAAGACTACCAAAACAGAGTCGTCCGTATCATCGGAAGAGTGGAGGATGCAGGTAATCCCAATTCCATAACTTTTTACACTCCAAGTCTATCCTCAGATAATGTCACAGTGAGTCTGGGAACGACTCCTGATCTCCAGTTTGAGAAGAGTCTTTGGTATGAAGTAATTGGAAAGGTCCAGGATGATCTAAGTGTAAGGGTGATTGATATTCAAAATTTTGGAAGTAATATCAACGAAAAAGCTGTTGCTGGTCTGGTTAAATACTCACATAAAGCTGCTGAAATCTTTTACACTTGAGACAATACAAGAGGTAGTTTAAAATTAATGACGTACGTTAGTGCACACTATATATCGGAGATTCAAAGAACTACATTGATTCAGTCAACTAGTAGTATAAACGTTTCTGAAGATATACTTTTTTATGCTGTAGATGATGATTTTGCAACAGACGATGTTGCAGCTCCAGATGACAATGCAGTAAGTGAAGCTGATTGAAGTCTACTCGACGGATTGTACCATCCCCCATTTTCAGATGGGAAAGGAGCAGGACTTGCCCAATTAACAGCAGAACTCAAAGTGTATGACCATCCTGGTGTGACTGTTGAGACTTGCGCAGGTGATGGTTTGATTGTAGAGTAGTACGTAACAGCACTTGTTGAGAATCTTCTTGACCATGTAGTGGCAGTAACAGTTGTACCAGGTTGGGTTTGCATTGGTGCATATCTTGTTTTACCAGTTTGTGATGTATAAAATATGGAAAAGGATTTTGAGATATCACCCGTAGTTGTGGCTGTATTTGTGGCAGTATCAATCTCAGCATTTGGAGGGCTGACATCTGTTCCACTTGGTTCTAAAGTACCAGTCATACCACTCAATGTAAATCTATAAGAGTAATGAATTGTGTAACCACCGTCCGATAGAGCAGCGTAAATCTGGACGAAATAGGAACCATCGGCACCAATGTCAGCTGGGATTTCCAAGTCATAAGTGTAGCCATCAAGGGAATCAGCACTAACTTTTTTCAAGGTTTTGATACCATTGATGTCGTTATTTGGACCAGTACATATAGTGAAGGAGTAAGATTTGATGTCAGTTAGCAATGGATCAGAGTTTGATTCAATCCAAACAAGAGGCACTGTGACACTATCGGATCCACTTTCAACAGTATAAGTTTGACCTTTCAGAGGCTTGGATATGGACACATCAGCACTGATCTGTCCCAAACAGATGAACAACAAAGTGAATAGTGATTGTAGAAGCATTTTTCTTTGATCTGAAGGTGAATCGATTCGATTGTTTGGTGAGATGAGATGAGAGTGTTGATGCTAGATGAGTAGAGATGAATTCTAATGAATGATATGGAAGTTTATATGGGATCAAGTGTGCCAGTATTGCTACTTTGAAAGCTTAAATCAACTCAAATGACAGAAATTTCACAGGTTGCACGCTCGTCTAATGAGTTGTTTGACACAAATAGGAAAAAAAAAACGTTAAGGGCTCAAACAGAAGAGGTTCTTTGATCTAGATGAATCCAAATGGTGCTTTTCCAGTCTGCTTATTCAAACCTTGTCTTGGATTTTCCAGGTGATACTTGTCAGCAGCCAGATCATCGAGACTGCTGCAAAATTCTTCAGAGCCTATAAAAAGAATTTGCTAGTAGCTGGGCCTTGTTCCACGGCCGCACTAAGCCTAAAAAAAAATTACGTAATTCGGCCTTTTCGCGCGACTGAAATTCCGGAAACTTCTCAGCACAAAACACACGGATTAGGCAATTTCCTATTTTCAGTAACGTTCGCTTTTGCATGGGCCGGGTAACATTCTCGCGATTTTTTTTCCTTTGATCGAAGTTACAAACTCATGATAAATGAAGCTGAATGACGGTATCGTTTCTCTAATAAAAGTATCAAAAATGCTCTATTTAAAGTCCCTTACGAAGATCATAGATAATTCCGGTGCTCTGGTAGGAGAATGTATCAAAGTGCTGGGGAAAAACCCAAAGAACTTTGCCAGAGTAGGTGATGAAGTAGTTGTTGTCATTCAAAAAGCTAGACCAATCAATGCTCAAATCACAGGTGCTTCTGCTTCAAATAGAGTGAAAAAGGGTGACATATGTCATGCTGTTGTTGTCAGAACAAAACAAACTCAGCTAAGACCTGACGGGTCTTCTATAAGATTTGATGATAACGCTTGTGTGTTGATAAATAAAAATTCAGAGCCAATTGGTACCAGAATATCATCAGTTGTCTCCAGAGAATTGAAAGACAAGAAATTCAATAAGATTGTTACAATTGCTCCAAAAGCAGTGTGACTTAGGAGGGATGGAGTATATCCGTATTGAATTTGGAAAAAGCGGTGAACTTGTATATAAAGCATCAAAGGAAAAATAAGATTGCATTTCTCATAATAATCGTAGCTTATGTAAAACTTTTGATCAGGTTTGAAAGCTTGTCCATAACCAAGTGACTCTTGGTCTTCAAGACATCATTTGATTCCATCAACTTGAAACTCCTACTTGACTCTTTTTCATAGATTGGGAAATTGAGAACATCGAATGTTGAGTGTATAACGTTCTTCAACCTAATAATGTCGTCATTAGTGTTGTTTAATTGTGCAAATCTGGATATCTGATCCATCAGTTCAATTTCCATTTGACTGGTTCCCGACTCATACGATTCTGGAGATGAAGGAATATCAGTGTATCGACTTTGGTAATGGCCGTCCTTACCGTTGAATTCCTCGTCGTCTTGCGGGGTAGGCAGTGTTGTAATCCGAGGTCTTGTATATGACATTTGATTCAAATCATCCAACAAATCCCGATATGTTCCATTATGGGTGTGAAGTTGTTGTAACTTTGATTGGATTGCTTCGTTCAGCTTGCTTTGATGCTCAAATAACTCGTCAAGGGTGTCCAGTCTTGGAACCAGGTCAATCTCTTTCAGCTCTTCTTCTTCTTCTACTTGTTCCCCCTCGCTAATCATAGTATTATTGGGCGTCTCTGTGATGCTGAGATTGCTGAGGAGGGCTTTCAGCGGTGAGTTCACTTGGTTAAAGTCAATACCAATCGATCTATATCTCGCTTTTCTTGATGATTCTCTTGTGGAGGTCGAATCGCTCCGACTCTCAATTGTATCATCAGGTTGCTTCTGTTCATAATCCATTATCCTTTCCAGAACTTGCTGCGACCGCTGGCCTCGTATAGATGTGGTTTTGAAGACCCATTCTTAGGCGATTGAAGGGAATTTTTTGGCGAGGCTCTTGCTCTGTTTGTTTTTGTTTTTTTTTCACGGTTAAATTGAGAATGTCGGGTAAATGAAATCATAACGAGCTCATACAAAGAACAGAGGATAATGGAACAAAAGGGCCAATAGACCGAGTGATACATTAGTTTGAGTAATAAATAGATGGTAAATAAAGTGTGAAATAAATATTCGGGCTGGTTAGCTGTTTGACTATCTTTCTTCGAGGAACATCAGACATGGCAAAGACTTGACGGGGCCCGTAATAGCATGGTGTCATAGGAGCTTGCGCCACTACTTACAGTCAGAAACTCACTTAGGTTTCATCAAACTTTCAAGGGTGTCCTCTAGTCTTGTGTTTGTTGGTTGCCTTATGCCGTTTATCCTGTTAAAATCAGCCTCTTCCTGTGTCAGTCCAGTCTTGCTTCGCTTTCTGGTTCTTGGGTCAACCTTAGTTTTGGACTGTAGTTCCAGTTAGTTACCCATTCCATCTGTTGGCAAAAGAAATACTCACTTTTGATTTACTATTGTCTAAAGTCGTTGCAATTCGAATCCCTGATGCTTGAAGAGTATTCAAGAAACTCTCACTTAGTTTGTAATTTTTCATCAGTTGTTCAGGATCATATCTATTCATATTCGACACAATAGAATAGAACTCAGATGGGTCCACCATGTTTCTTGCTTGGTTTCCAGTGAGGTTTTGGGATTGTGCATATACATCATCAAGCGCTTTCCTATTTCTTAAAGTCTTCAGTGCTGCGTTCTAACATTGTTAGTACATGATTAATGAAAGAGTCAATCATTAACCCGTCCTAAATATAACAACTTACGTTCTGGTCCAATTTGACTGGAATTTCCTCACTCTGAATATGTCCAAACTTACTGACATTCTCAATGGCAGGATTATCTGTTCCTTCTATGATTCTCTTCGTTTCTTGAGGGGAATCATCAATTGTGGATGGATTGGTGTGATTTATGTCAACTTTATGCTCAGTCAACCTCCTTGAACCATTTCTTAAAGTGGGAGAATCAATTGTGTGTATGACATCAGGAAGACGACGCGATACTCTCGATGTTCGATTACCCATTGATCCTGACCTGACAATGCCACTTATCTTCAATAAACCTTCTGGATGTTTGATGAACTGAAGCGAGTTTTTGCACCACTTTAAAAACTAACCCTACTGAAAAATTAAGATATATTACGTAAGAATTAGAGATATATAGAGAACCTCATAAAAGACTATCATCGATCAACGAGACCCTTTAAATGATGACCTAATTCGTCTGTTCTCGTTAAACTTCTCCATAAGTGTTCCAATTTTTTGATTCATATCCAAAAACTTCTGCATCTGTTGTCTTTGATATAACTCAAGATTGACCAAATCATCAAAAGTTGGAGTGGAAGTCGGGCTCATTGAGGACCATTTTTTCATACTTTGACCTATTGATATATCGAGCTCTTTCAAAGCACGTAGTTGGTTCTGTTTAGAACATCCATAAAATTCTCGAACTTCCTCAAGATATTTCCGCCACTTCTTATCATGTTTAGGATTGTCAATCACTGGCATAACTTCTGGTCCTTCAACTATGATTTCCTCACTTTCCGATTCATCTTCCGAGACATCAGTTACAACATTAGATCCTTCAGTCTCAGACTCTTTGTTGATCTTCTTGGAACTTTCTTCTTCGGTTTCAATTTCATTCAATTTTGCTTTCTTAGTGTCCTTCGTTGTGATATCATCTTTGAAACGACCTCTTTTATTACCATTGCCATCGCCAAATACTCCCTTCAGGCCTTCTTCTACCTGACTCAAATTGAAATTACCATTTGTCTGAGTGAATGGAGGTGTTGATTTAAAGTCACGAAGCCCAGCTATTGATTCCTCTAAACCTTTGTGAGCAGCAACGGCTGGTGACTTTTGTTTGAAGGTGACCTCGTCAATTTCTTCAAAATCATCATCATCTTCATCATCATCATTGTCGTCAACATCATTTCTACCTTCTCTTTCGAAAATTTTCTCCTTTTTCACTTCTTCTTTTAATCCTTGGGAGGATTCGTCCAGTATTTCATCTTCATCCCCAGCACCAAGTGTACTTTTGATTCCATCAGTGACGAAATCTATATCTGCTTGATCTTCAAGTAAAGTCCTTGTTGGCCTTCCACTTAAGTTCCTATGCTGTACTCTATTGATTGGTGCTTTCGAAATGTGAGAAGCAGGAGTTCTATTATTTCTCTGTCTATTCCTAGTCTGAACTCTTTGCGGTGAAGGTTTTGCATTTGATGGAGGTAAAGTTGAAAACTTTAAAGGAGGAGCATTGGGTGGAACTTTCACGTTGATAATATTCTCAGGTACATGGCTTCCTTCCCTCTTGGTCCCAGAATTAGATGTATTGACGTTATTTTGATCCTTCATGCTAAATTGGTAATTTAGTTTCTCCCAGGATTCTGGTAATCTATTCTTGAAGTCTTTTTCATCTTTAGTCTCACCAGATCCGGGTTTGTTTTGAGTTTTGGATCTTGTTTGAGTATAACTAGAAACATCGGGCGTTGGCCCAGCATTTGGGGGTACTCTAATTCCATTTTGATGTGTTCCTGAATTGGCATATAGGTAAGGATCACTAGGCGCTTGACCAAATTTCCGTTGTGATTGGCCATTTTGGCTGAAATACTCTCTTTGGTAAGGATGTGGATGTGTTGGTGGTCCATCTGGTGATTGAGTAGGAATAGGAGAAGGGCCTGATCTACCAGATGGTGTGTTCTGGTCTTGAGGGTTCATTGGATATCTAGTATTTGTGCCGCCATTGCCATGATGTGATTGTTGATGGTTACTTTGAGGTCCACTTTTGCGAGAATACTGATTCCAGTTGTTATAGTAGCCTTCCGAACTTTGTGGTTTATGGAATCCATTGAGGTCTTCGTATTTGTAGTCATATTCCGATCTCGAATATCCATCATGGCGATGTGACCAATACTGATCATGATGTTGTGTGTAGCTGCCATAGGCTGTCTGTTGATAGCTGCGCTGTTGTGGTTGGTGTCTTTGCTGTTGTGAAGAGGTTGTATGAGATCCTGGTGGGGCAGTTGCAGCTGGATGTGTAGGTGGGCTCTGATGGTGCTGCGGTGGGACTGGACGACGATGATGCTGAGGAGGAGGCGGAGGTGGTTGATGGTGGTAATAATGCTGTTGCTGGTATTGGGAGTAATAAGCAGTTGGGTTCGGAGGATATGCAGAAGCGTATCCATACGGAGTGTACTCAGATCTGTTGACGGGTTGTAAAGATCGACTAGCCTGTAGTTTTTTATCGTACTTCTCCCTAGAGGCTGCCTCGCTCAAGGTAGCGTATGCCTCATTGATCCTCTTGAACATCTCGCCATCAGAATTCGTCTTGTCAGGATGGTACAGTTTAGCAAGCTTGTGGTATGCCTTCTTTATATCTGATGAGGTGGCATTGATGCTGATATCCAACACCGAATAGTGAGTTGAGGCCGCCATATTACATCCAAATTGATCGAAATCGTGCTTCTGAGAGGGGTGATCTGATCGTGTACGGACTGGTGTTGTCTAGTTTTCTGCACTGAGGTGTGACACAGGCACCACAGAGCTGTTTGAGGGTGAAGTCAGCGAGGGTCTTGCTGGTGCTGTGCTGATGTTTTTCTTTGGCTTTTTCCTTCCCTCAGCAAAAAATAGGAACTCCGTATTGCTTATGTAAGCACTTTCATTTTTTTTGGAATGGCAGGAAAAAAAAAAAGAAATTGCCATAACGACCAGCCAGAAGGACCACGAAGAAAAGGCTTGATAGACAACCGAGCTTGTGCCAGACAAGAAGAGTGCTTTCCGTCGTCAATTCAATCTGTGCGTGCTGAGAATCGAACGGTGCCCTCAACATCATCACTTAGATTTTCTCTTTGGGGCTCTTTGTGTGTTTCTTTTGTGGCTGAAATAACGCCTATCAGTCTTTTATCTCACAGCACACCTTATATCACATTCAACACTCCTCAATTTTTACCTTCAAATTTTCCACTCTGTCATGGACGAGATCAACGTTTCACATCAGCCGGTGCAGCAACCGGTGAGTCAACAAACTGCTGATAACCCAGGAATACTTCCCCTGGTACCTGAAGTTTCAGTTGCTCATCTCCATACTGAATCTAAAGAAGACACTCTGCAACCCACCAATAAGTATTTACAGCCTCTGACAGACTCTTCAAGAAATGCATCAAGTCAAAGCATAAGCAAACTCCCTAAAAAGTCTGCTACAACGAAGGGAAAATATGGAATCAATGACTTCCAGGTGCTGAGATCGCTGGGAACAGGATCCTTTGGGAGAGTTCATCTAGCAAGATCCGTTCATAATGGGCGGTTCTATGCAATGAAAGTTTTGAAAAAGGAGAGAGTTGTGAAGATGAAACAAGTTGAACATACAAATGATGAAAGAAGAATGCTGGCATTGGTTGAACATCCCTTCATCATAAGGATGTGGGGCACATTCCAGGATTCAATCGCTGTGTTTATGATTATGGATTATATCGAAGGAGGCGAATTGTTCACCCTGTTGAGAAAATCACAAAGGTTCCCTAATCCAGTGGCGAAATTCTATGCTGCTGAAGTTTGTTTGGCTTTGGAATATTTGCATGATCATAACATCATATACAGGGACTTGAAACCGGAGAATATCTTACTAGATCGGAATGGTCATATAAAACTAACTGACTTTGGATTCTCCAAAGAGGTTAAAGATGTCACATACACACTCTGTGGAACCCCTGACTATATCGCACCAGAGGTTGTCGCTACAAAACCGTATAATAAGTCTGTTGATTGGTGGTCATTTGGGATTTTGATTTTCGAAATGCTTTCAGGTTATACTCCGTTTTACGATTCTTCACCAATGAAAACATATGAAAACATTCTAAATGGTCAAATCAAATATCCTGACTATTTCCATAAAGATGCTTTAGATCTATTGCAAAAATTGATCACAAAACATTTATCAGAAAGACTGGGAAACCTGCAAAATGGTACCCAGGATGTGAAAGATCATCCATGGTTCGCGGAAGTGGTTTGGGAAAGATTACTCTCAAGAGATATTGAAACCCCTTATGAACCTCCAATTACTGCCAATACTGGAGATACAAGTCAATTTGATAGATACCCTGAGGAGGAGACTAGTTATGGAGTTGAGGGTCATGATCCTTATGAACATTTGTTTCAAGAATTTTAACCCATCCCCAATATTATATTTATTTTATTCTTCCCATCATCAATCAATATGGACTTTCTAGTTTTTGGTTTTCGGTTCTTTACTTGTCTTTGTTATATCGGGTTTGATTCTTGATTGCTGAGTTGGGGTTTGATGTTTCTAGCTTTTTGATGGCGTTCAGCATGAGTCGCATTTGGGGTTTTTAGACTGGGTTTAAATTATGTCTCTGTACTATTATAGTAAATAAAACTTGAGTAGGAAATGAAATGAGTCTTGTATAAAAATCTTCCCATGCAGCTATGTATAGGCTCGGTTTAAAATGTTGGCTCAGATTCATGAGCAGCGTCACATAATCTAGTATGCTGCATCCAAGAAGATTTCGATACTTGTAATGCAGTCAATCTCAATTTAACATCTGGTTCTAGCATTCCATAGAGTGTTGATTTTCTAGATTTGAAATTCTCACCATTTTCAATGTTTTCAATTGGTTCAAAAGTGCCTGCCTTCTGGCCCAATATTGGTCGTTCCTGTAAATATTTCCTGTATAGTTCATCACTCTGTTTCGCAACCATCCAAGCATAAGTACCAGTCAACATTGTCAAGTATAAAACCCCGACTGCCCAAACATCAACCAACCTTGGGTCATATTCTTTATCCAGAAACTCTTCAGGTGCAACATATGGTTCAGATCCACAAGCACCAGAACTGAAGTGAACTTCCTTCTCCCAAGCAGTTTTGAATACTGCACTTGTACCAAAATCTGAAATCTTGGCAATACCATTTGTTGTTAGGAGTATATTTTCAGGTTTCAAATCACAATGAGCAACACCCTTTGAATGCATATACGTGACACCATTAATGATTTGTTTCATGAAACAATCAGCCTCGATGTAATGCAAACCATTTCTATTCGTTTTGGAAATCAAGGTGAATAAATCACCAGCAGAGCAGTATTCCATGATCTCAGAATAAACACCCGATGAATTTTTCATTAGATCAATCGTCTTGACAATATTGATATGATTTAAAGAATTCGAAATAACAAACTCGGATGTCAATCTAGTACTGAAATGTGCCACATCTTCTTTATCTTTCTGCTTTAATTCTTTAACAGCATAGAAAATCTCCTTCTTGGTGATTAAATCGGTCTTTGATACCAATTTGACAATACCATAAGAGCCCTTCCCTATAACCCCAATAAGCTTCCCATATTTCTCTGAAAGCTGATAATTTTTGGACGATAGCGATGGATCCTCATTATTGTTGATCTTCTCCACTAGCCTATTGATCAGATTCAACTGATTATCATTGATTGCAGCAGTTTGATCATTGGTTTCACGTTCATCATCACTGTAATCAGAGCCATCACTACCATCAATAGAGCTCTCATCATTTTCATGTTCTATTTCATCATTTTCATCAAAGGTTTTCCTTGATTGAATACTCAATCTTTTTTGGAAATCCATTCTATTCTGTTCAGGCAATAGACTGAAGGCAACATCATTTGTATTGGTGTTATTGTTCGTGCTCTTCCTCAAGAAGCCTGATAAAATCCCTGAGGTTGTTGTTGGTACCTTTTCCAGTACTTTTAGAGGTTTCAAACAATGTTCATGGGATCCGTCCTCATATACCTTGAAAGTACCATCAGGCCCGGTGAATATTGGAGCCCTTGATCTTACAGCGTTTGAGTCTTGGCTTCCTTTCCGACTAGAGTTCCTTGATAAAGGGGTTCTTGATGTTGAGGATGATGGTGATTTATTAGTCCTCAGAGAACTGCTTCTGGATATAGTGGTATTATCTTGTTGTTTATGCAGTGGGACGAATCCCGTCTCTTCTAGGAGATGCGGCTCATCAGAAATGGGTCCTAAAGGCTCCATTGGCTTGATTGTGGTTGGTGATATTGCATGTGGACTCGCTGGTCTTTCCTCGTTATCCAATTGATGTACCTGTGGTGATTTGGGAGAGTCGATTATGGTTGGCTGAAGTTTAGGGCTCTTGATGAAGAGGTTTTTAAGGGAGATCGATAGTGAACGGTTCCTTTTTGGGGTTGTTTCCTCTTTGGGGTTAGCGTTGTGACTAGATGAGTGAATATGGGGTGCCATATGGTCCTTTGCCATCTTCTCAAGTAACCTTGTTTCGCTTTCCTTCTGTGTGGGTTGAAGAGATGCGGATTCTTTTGCCATTCCTGCTAGTTTTCGATTTTCTCGCAATTCTCAGGTGCTACTAACGAAAAGAAAAAGCGCCATAAACATCATCATTAAATTAACTCATCATTAAAAACTCATCATAATAAATACATAGAGCCCAACAATCTGAACTAGCTGGTGACATTGAGATTCACCCATCCACCAACTAGGGACGACAACGGCCCAATACTCGCAAAAATAACCATGATCGTACCGAACAAGACAAATGCTAGAGAACTGATAGCAGCAGCTCTTGGGTCAATCGTCAAAAGATGAGCAGTGGCAATAGCACCACAGTTCAATCCTAGCGTTAGTCCTCTAGTAACATAATCATCTTCTCTTATTCTCAAGAATTTCAACACTGGTTGTCCTGTTAATGCACCCAACACTCCAGATATGACTGTGGTACAAGCCATCACCGTGACTGATCCATGCAATGCTTTCACAAATGGTGTTCCAAGTGCCAAAGTGACAGATCTTCCTGCAAATCCTAATGAACGTTCTGGGTTTATCCCCAAATGATAACATAACGGTGGATAAACAAAGAAGCAACCACAAGACATCAATAAAATTGGAGGAACCAAAGCAAAGAAGTGTTTCTTCAAGTCATTTCTGTATGTGTACATTGGGATTGATAACGAGACAATAGAGACATCCATCAATGAACTGAAAACGTCACCTGCGCCGGGCCAAGCATCTGTTGTTTTGTGATTGAATAAAGTCAAATAGTTTCTTCCAGTCTTGTAAGCATCTATGCTAGGAATTATTGAATATTGTTTCTTCATAACAGCAAATATGTAATAAAACAATAACGAAAGTCCAACAGAAAATAGAACGGGATGAAGAATCTTTTTCCATTTTGCTGGAGGTGCTTTCAACATGAAAAGAAAAGTAGCTATGGATATTGAAAGATGTAGAAACATCTCATATGGAACAGCATAGTAGATAGGAATCCCACTAATGAATAAAAACCCCAACACGAACAAATCAAAATGTTTATGTATGCAGTTCCCAATTCTTATATCTAGTTCTTGTTCATGAGATTGTGTTTGTTTTAGGACAGCTCTTTTACAGAACAACTTTTTGAAACCGACAACTTGCTTGCTAGGTGGATTGCTATCCGATGACTTAGTAACTGCAGGTGAAGGTTTGGAAATGGCCGGAACTGTTAGAATTTGATGTGATTTGTTTGTAGTGACTTCAATTTGAACCACATTGCTATCTCTAGATGATGAATCATCAAGTTCATCGATATCAACAAAAAAGGATCCTCTTCTTGAATGCTCCATACTTTGACGATACATCTCCTCAATAGGGGTTTCATCACCTCTTGGTAAATCGTTCAAGATATTCAGTGGCACTTGATCCAGTGATCGAATTTTTTGTAATTCTGTTGGAGTAAAATCAGCTATAGAGTCAGCCGTTGAGTGACTTATGCTGTCTTTGTTCAACAGAGCAGTGGAAGTAGCACCAAGATCGTAATCCTCATTCTGATCAAACTCCTCGGCTCTTTCAACGCTGGACTTTCTGCATTTGCCCAGTAGGAATTGCAACAGCACCGTAAAGTATGCTATGATAACGGTGGCGACGAAATAACCTATTATGAAGACAGCAGTGATGATAAGGGGTTCTTTCCATCCAATGTTCTCTGATTTGGGCAAGGTCATGAACGCAGGAGTGAAGAAGATGTTGATCCATCTGAGACTGAAGCCCGCTGGGATTTCAATGTACTTGATGATGGTGGACGCTTTCTTCTTTCCCAGCACCCGTGACGATATGATGAGAAAGAGGTATAGCAACAGCATACAGGTGACAGACGCTGGAAAATTGATGCCTGTCTTCAGAATCACCTCGTTGACACCGTAAATGACTGCCAGCATGATGAGCAGACCGATGGGGATCTTGACATAGCAGTCGACGATGTGCTTTCCTGACAACCTGAACCCCAGCGCGACGCCTTTGAAGACTTCCTTGATCATGTTGATATTAGCCGCTGTATGACACTCTCAGGCGTTGGCTCTCATTCGGGAAGGGAGGAGCAGTTTAATCTGTTTAAATACTTTGGTGGGAATAAAGTAGTGGTGATAACAGAGTCTGTTGATCGTCGCTCGAATGGAAAAATTTTAGAAACGAAGTTCCGCTTTTGCTTCTCATTCTGGACCGGCGATTCGATTTCTTCTACAATTACTGCGTTGTGGCCACCGTTTTCAGACCATTTGCTGCGTGGGGTTGAATGGAGCCCATCCCATGTTTGTTCTGTTCACTACCACAACAAGGTACCAGCAATACATGGACGCTCTCTACCAGTACTGACTAAACTTATGTACAGATCATGCATTCTTCATCTATATAGTGAAACTTCCCCCATGTGACTTGATTTATAATGATTCCCTGGAAACAACTGGCTCTGTCTCGACTGGAGTGGCATTCGTGAGCTTGATGAACTCTTGTAGGATCTCTTCGCTGTGTTTGTATTTGATATCAGACGATCTGACTGATCCGTCCTCTGCTTCGTAGTTAGTATATTTGTCAATCATCGGTGAGCGATAGGGTGATGAGTACTCACCAAGATGGATTTTTAGTAACGCAGGAACTTTCTTGAAATCTTCTTTCCCTGCTTCTATTCTGGTAACCTGTATTGGTAACTCTGGATTATGATATTGAATTCTAGGAAGGTTTTCTGTCCAAAATTTTCTATGAATGTGGTTAGTTCAGACCCGAAGTCGTGTAATAGCATGAATGTACATACTTAGGGCCCATATGACCGTCAGGTGGTAATCTTTTGAATATCAACTCAACAGAACTGACATCTTTTGGCACTTGCAATGACCCAGGGCCTGTTGAGAGAAGATTCAGTCTGGCAATGTGTCTTGAATATTTCGATTTTGGTAAGGATTTAAACATCTTGCTTTTCTATGAGACCACTGAATGACTTCAGTCCGAGTATCAATAATCGGTAAAGGATTACACTCTTTGCAATAAATCCACTGATGCTCAGTCATTTTTGATTTTACATTTTCACCATCAGCATAAGAAAAAAATCACCATTTCAGAAATGGTAAGGGCACGTACACGGTAGTTGAGACTTGAGAGTCGTCTACTGAAAGATATCTACAAAATGGTCACTGGCAATGTGAAGGATCAATTGGGATTGAGAGTCGTTATGATTTGAATTTTCAGAAATCTATTAATATCAGGAAAGACGGTTTCTATATATGCGTTGTTAGTTCAGGAAGTTCTAAAAATGAAAGTCATCTTTATGAATTCACGGCTCCATCCTGCATCAATCAAGGCTGGAACCTCGCCATTGAACGGATCACCCAGAAGATTGATGGTCAAACTCTATTATTTCCTTCCATATCAGAAGTGCCAAAAGTTCTACTAAAAACTGGCATAAGACTTTTCTCTTCAATTCGAAATCAGTTGTCCCTATCTAGTTACTCATCATTTGGAAGATAACAAATAGAATATAATGAGGCCCAGAAACCATTTAAGATAACAGAACAGTACATACTGGTCAAACTAGCGACTTTCTCCCAAAAATGGAGATTTTGATTACTTTCTCATCTTCTGTCACGCTCTTTTTCTGAAGGAAATGAATAAACGTTGAAGAAATTTTTTTTCTTCTATAAATTCTGAGAACAGGATCAAAGTCACGTGAAACTACTTTTAGGGCGTACAGAACAGAATGAAATAAACTCAACATATAATTGAAACCAAATTATAAACTAACCTTCCATTTGAACCTTGAAACTCTCAATCATGAATTTACTTGTCATCTTACAGTGAACAGTAGTCGCTTAAGAAACCGGCTCTTTTTTCAAACGTGCTTCTCTCTCCAATCTTTCCTCAATCTCTCTTAATTCACGTTCTCTTTCCAATAGTTCTTGTTTCTTTTGTAGTAGATCCTTTTGTACTCTTTCCTCGAATGCTTTTAGTCTCTCTTCTTCCAATCTAATCTGCTCTTCTCTTGCCAAATAGGTATCATTGTTGTTATTTATACTTGGGGAACGTATTGATGAAGCATTATCTCCTGAACTTTCTTGTTTAACGTATGGACTTGGGGCAGCTGAATCTAGTTGACTGATTAAATGTTCTGGCAATGCGCCTCCACCGCCACTCAATGCTTCAGTTCTATATTTCTCATACAATATCTCATGTGTATAATCCTTCAAATCTTGTAAATGACTGATCAACAAGAGGTTTCTCAGGATTACGAAGTCTGATAATTCATGATCTTCAATATTGATGAAACCCCATGGATATTTTCTACCTCTGATCAATTCACCGTTGACTTCAAAAACTTGGTTAGAGCCAATCAATGCAAATGGAATCAAAGATCTTAAGTATGAGTTGGTATCGATTGTTTCGTTATCATCGTTTTCAAGGTCGTATGGGAAGTCATAATAATCAATTTGGTAATGTTTCAAGTCTTCCAAGATCAATTTCTTATTTAGGATTAATTCTTCGCGAGTCAATGAGTCTGCCTTGGAAATGACTGGAATAATATTAGCTAACCCTGAAAGTTGTTTCAGCAATTGGATATCAATTTCCTTTAGCCCATGACCCGTTGGATTGATTAAATAGATCACTGCATGAACTCTTGAGTCTTTAAATCTTGGGTTTCTTCTCACTCTACTCTCTTCCAATAAAATCTCATCATATTGATGTTTCAAGTAATCCGTGATGATATTGAAACTTGATGAGTTGTCTAACGAATCACCAAAGCCAGGAGTATCGATTAAAGACAGTGAGATTTTTACACCTTCATTGTCTTCCAATTCAACGTTCTCTTCTCTCAATTTGAAATCCCTATCAGGAGAATCATCAGTTGGCAAAGGGACAGTACTGCTGCTATCGACCACCTGTTGTCCACATAAACTGTTGATGAAAGTTGATCTACCACTTCCAGATTGGCCAACGACCATCAGGGTGAATTGAATCCCCTTTTTCAGTGTCTTTCTCTTTCTCAGTGCTGCTGAAGTGACGGAAACCATTTTGACCGTTCTTTTATACTTGTACTCTACTAAAGAGTCTCTTTGAAATCACAAATTTGTTTCGTTTCAAGTGGTTATTTTGATTTTAATAACACTTTGGAAATGCTGTGACGCGAAAAAACATAGTACAGTTCCTAATAAGGTATATTTCGCGTTATTGCTGATATAATCAGTCACGTGAGTTTCTTTTTTTTTTCGAGCTGACGCTTAATTAATTCGACCATAATAATGAGTCAAATTCATTCGTAGGTTCAGCATTCAACGGCTCAGGTCAAAGGAGATTTCAGCATGTCCAAGAACGTTATACTGATAGATAACTACGACTCTTTCACCTGGAACTTGTACGAGTACCTTTCACAAGAAGGTGCTAATGTCAGCGTCTATAGAAACGATAAAATCACCATTGACCAGGTTGAAGAATTGAATCCAGATATATTGGTCATATCACCAGGCCCAGGTCATCCTGAAACTGACTCAGGTATTTCTAGAGATATCATCAAACATTTTGCTGGTAAGAAACCTATTTTTGGGATCTGTATGGGTCAACAATGTATCTTTTCAGTCTTTGGTGGTGAAGTCGGTTATGCTGGAGAGATTGTGCACGGTAAAACTTCCACCATTACCCATGATGGTGAAGGTATGTTCAAGGATGTTCCCCAAGGTGTTGCTGTTACGAGATATCATAGTTTGGCTGGTACTCAGGGAACTCTTCCTGAAGATTTGGAAGTCACTGCTAAAACAGAGGCTGGTATCATCATGGGGGTCCGTCATAAGAAATATATTATTGAGGGTGTCCAATTTCATCCTGAAAGTATCTTGACAGAAGAAGGTCATTTGATGATGAGAAATATCTTGAAATATGAAGGTGGTTACTGGAGTGGTGCTGAAGCCGTTAGTTCAGATGTTGTCAAACCAAATGCCAAAAAGTCCAAAATATCAATCCTAGATGAGATTTATATTCAAAGACAAAAAGATGTTGAAGCACAACAACAAATTCCAGGCTATAAATTCAAAGATTTAGAAACATATTTGAAACTTGGCTTGGCTCCTCCATTGATCGACTTTTATGATAGACTAAGATCATCCTCCAAATCTGTTCTACTAGCTGAAATCAAAAGAGCATCACCATCAAAAGGTCCAATCGATCTGGAAGCGATCGCTCCAAGGCAAGCAACTATATATGCTGAAGCTGGTGCATCTGCTATTTCAGTCTTGACTGAGCCACATTGGTTCAAAGGTTCTTTGGATGATCTAAAACTCGCGCGTCAAGCTATTGATGGGTTACCTAACAGACCTGCAATACTTAGAAAAGAGTTCATTTTCTCTGAATATCAAATCTTAGAAGCCAGATTAGCAGGTGCCGATACTGTTCTACTTATTGTCAAAATGCTTGACGATGCAAACTTGAAGAAACTATACAACTATTCCGTTCAATTAGGAATGGAACCACTTGTTGAGGTTAGCTCGAGAGAGGAATTAGAAAGATCATTGGTCTTGAATCCAAAAGTCATTGGTGTTAATAATAGAGACCTACACTCCTTCAGCGTTGATTTGAACACCACTTCAAGTCTGGTGTCTTTCACTCCTCCAGGCACAATCTTAATCTCATTGTCTGGTATAACCAGTGGTCAAGATGCGGAGAAGTATAGAAAAGAAGGTGTGCATGGATTCCTTGTGGGTGAAGCACTCATGAAGGCAGACAACATCAAGGAATTTGTTGATGAGTTACTAAATTAACTTGTATATAAAATTTTAGACAATATATAAGATAGCCTAAAAACAAAAATTCATCTAAACACTCAAGGTATATAAATCACTCCTCCAAAAAGCACACAAGCAGAAACATAAAACAGTCAATCATTTTTAGATTGTACTGGTGAATGATACTTGTTACTTTTAGTATATTTGACACTAATTGATTTTCCTTCAGTAATGATCTCACGCTTGGAAAGGAACTCTAAATCAACCAATTTTGGCCAGTTAACAAACTGTAAGCCATTCTTTACGATGTATTTGCCAGAACCACCAATCAGTGTCAAACAAGAAGCCAATAGAAACAAATTTCTAATGTTCGATAAGTCTCCCTTAGGGAAGAAAACAGCAGCCAAAAATAAAACAGAGGAGGCCAAGAAAACATAAGGTGATGCTTGAACAAGATGTGGCCTCTTATCATCGAATGGTGTAGTAACAGCTTCATATGGATGGAATTGGCCTAAGAATAAATCGTATGAATCTTGTCTTGGACCATCTCTTAAATTGTTTTTGTAATATCTAGTGATTGAGTTCAACAAATCATTGAAGGCACCCGCTTTGGTTCTTTTACCAGTTCTAGTGTAATCCGTTTTCAAAGCACCAGTACCTGAATAGGACTTACTAACGACATCGGCATTGTCAGCCCAAATGTTTTGGAATTTGAACAATAATAGCTTATCACTCTCCCAGACAGAGTTAGGAGACAACACTCCACCAACCTCTAGTTGTTTTTGTAACACCCAATGGGCCAGAGTTGATTGAACAACATTAGTTCTATCTAAACAGTCCATACAATTAGTACGAACAACTGACTTTTGATAACTAATAATCTCAGTTTGACCTTGAACAGTACGATCATGATAGAAATCACTATTGCTTAAACCCAGATCAACAAGATGATCAATTAAAATCTTGACTCTGTGCCACTTCAAGTTTTTGCACTCGTGATGATAATCGAAATAAACATAATGAAGCTTTGGGTCATTTAAAGCACCAACAATACTTTCATAAGCATTCTTCACCGGTTGTTCATAGCCTTTTGCATTGACCAAATTCACGAGATAGTTCTCACCATACAGACTGATTTGCTCATCAAAGTGCTTTCTTGTTGCTTCAAGTGAAGGTTCACCAATAGTCAAATCAGGTTTGTATTTCAAGTTATTAATTTCAGCCCAGTAAACTGGAACAGAACCTCTAGTCTGTACATAACTGAAAGTTTCATAAACTTGGTTGGAAGAATGAAGAATCAAGATTTGCTCAGTTTCATTGAAATTGGCCACATTACCATCTGCATCAATACCACGACGGAAATATCTGGTACCAGCTCTCAATCTACTTCTTCTTGTGATCAGTCCGAATGTGATTGGTTTGGAATTGGTGGTAGTTTCAATAACATTGACATAACCGTATATCAATGGAGTAATGAAATGATCAAATCGTGAATCATTTGTAGCATTGTCAATCAATTCCTTGCTGACGAAGTAATTCCAGAAGAAACGGTTATCAGCAGATTTCCATAATGGTAAGTCTGGACTTTTCTGAGACAACCTTTGATGGGAATTTGTCAAGTCATAACTGTACGAGAAAAACAACGGAGCTGTATCCAAGTGAAACTTCAAAAGCTCTAGATACTTCTGTTCGTCGTCGTCTTTCAAGAATGAGGATGAAAGAGGCAAGACCTTGTATTCAGCGACTTTGAAAACACTGTGGTGACGGATACGACCAACTTCTTTGGTCTTGGTAGCAACAATGATATAACGTGAGGAGCGTAATCTAATAACACCAATTATAGCAGAGATAGAGTTGATACCAGTAACTGGGAAGAATTCTATTGCGGTTTTGTTAGAATTCACGTAAGTTATGAATGCAGGCAACAATGCACTTACCAGGCTTGACCAGTTTTGAGCCATCGAGGTCAATCTTCAGAACGGATTCACTGCCTGAGGACGACTTGAACAGATACCCGTCATCGGTTTTAGCGTATAAGAGAGGGGAGCACATTTCCTTCGATGGGTGTGAAACTTCCTTCTGATGCTGTGTTGATTTGATTTCGTATTAGGGGAATATTCGTGAGGCTTTGAGAGTTGATTGCGACTTCCGAGGGTGTGGCCTCGGTTATCAACGTCACTGAACGTGTTCGCGACAGCGAGCTCGAAATACTACTAAAAAGCGTACTGGAAAGCAGCTCATATTGTTCCTAGAGCTGACTTTGCCACTGTCCACATAAACCGCACGCTAAGTAACATGGCTCAATTCCAACTATCTGCTATTCTGGAAGGTCACACTGATGATGTCAAAGCACTCGTCTCTCCATTCAACGACGTAATCATATCTGGATCAAGAGATTCCACCGTCAGAGTGTGGCATAAAGACAATGGTGTCTGGGACTCCAAAATCAATTTTGCCGCCAATGGGTATATCAACTCATTAGCGTTCGATGAGAAGGATCAAACGGTGATATCTGGTGGCCAAGATAAGCTTATCAACCTGACAGATCTCTATTCTTCTGGTGTTGACTCGAAGTTTGTGTTGATTGGTCACGAATCCAATGTGTGTAGTTTGGATTCTAAAGGTGAAGAGATAATCAGTGGGAGCTGGGATTCTACTGCTAAAGTTTGGGAGAACAGCGTTCTGAAGTATACCTTGAAAGGTCATCAATCTTCGGTATGGGACGTTAAGATCATATCACCTGGCAAATATCTAACTGCTTCTGCTGATAGAACTATCAAACTGTGGGAAAATGATAAGGAGGTGAAATCTTATGTTGGTCACACTGACGTTATACGAGCATTGTGTATTCTACCTGATGGTTCTGGATTTGCAAGCTCCTCAAACGATGGTACTATTCGTATCACTAAATTTAATGGGGAATTGGTGCAAATTCTGAGTGGACATGACAGTTTTGTATACTCCGTCAAAATCTTAGACAATGGTGACTTTGTATCATGTGGTGAAGATAGAACCATCAGAATATGGAGAGATGGGAAAGCTATCCAAGTTATAACTGTTCCATCAATTTCTGTTTGGAGTGTGTCTGTGTTGCCAAACAATGATATCGTTTCAGGGGGTAGTGATGGCATCATTAGAGTTTTCACCCGAGATCCAGAAAGATATGCCTCTCAGGAGTTGATAAAGGCATTTCAAAAAGAGGTGGAAAGCATTGCATTGAATTCCAGTCAACTCGATGAATCACATGTTCTTTCAAAAGATGCATTAAATCAGCCAGGGCGTAAAGAAGGACAAGTCATTGTTGTGAAGTCGGATGTTGGAATAAACGAAGCATTCTCATGGTCAAGTGATAAATGGGTAAAAGTTGGTGAAGTCGTTAGTGGATCATCAAACGAAAAGAAACAGTTGTTCGATGGACAGAAATGGGATTACGTTTTTGACGTTGATGTTCGTGAAGGTGAACCTCCACTAAAACTACCATATAATATTACTGAAAATCCATTTGTTGCTGCAACAAGATTCTTGGAAGCGAACGATTTACCTTTGAGCTTTACTGAAGAAGTTGTCAAGTTCATCACGGCAAATACTCAAGGTGTTAATATTGGTCAAAAGGCTGAAGTTGTGAATCCATATGTTGACTCCAAGTCTAAGATACTTCCACAGTTGCGATACTTGGGGTTCACAACTGATAATTCCAGCATGATTTTCAAGGGCATTGAAAGGTTCAATCCACAGGAAGAAGCTTCATTCTCGCCTGAAGATTTGAACGAGATTGAGAAGTCATTAAATGCTAAAGACTCGACGAAGTTGACTGAGATCGCTGTCAAAATCATCTCTAGTTGGTCCAATAAGTTGCCAGGCTTTGATATTTTGAGGTTGATCGTATCGAACTCTGATCAACCTACCTCTTCACTAGGTGATATCTTGAAGGCGGGATTAGACAAAAGTAAACCAAGCTACTACTTCATGACTTTAAGATTCTTATCAAACATGTTTTTGAATTCCAAATGGGGTGAGACTATCGTTGCAGACTTACCAGTGTCATTGAAAATCATCAATCAGATCAGGCTCTCTGATTTAGAATCTATCGAGGGAAAAACTCTGATTAATGTTTCAAATGCTATCACCACATTATTGTTGAACTATAGTATTTACAGTTACAAGTATAAAGCCAAAGAACTTGCAACTGGACTCATCAGTAAACTAGAAACTGATGCGATTGAACTGGCTAAAGCAAGCTCAGAGGCAGCATATAGAATCGCTGTTACTTATGGTAACCTGATCTACTTGGATAAGGGATATGACAACGCGAAGTTTGGTGAGTTCAAGTCTTTCGTTGAACAAAGGTACAAAGAACCACGATTCAGTGAGATCTGGAATGAGATCAGTGCCATATGATATGTACAGATAAAGTATAATTATCTTCTATTAATTATATTTAAATACACTTGCCGAATAGTGAGGTTACAGATTTTGTACTAGGGGTAAAAGACGTGTCGGAAAAAATCAACACACACAAAATTGATCGAAAAATGAAAATCATCAAGGCTTCACCAACCGCAGTAACGAGAAAGGATACGACTTAGTTTCAACATGAGCGACGTTTTAGAGAAGTCTTTGGACGAGATCATTGGTGAACAACCAAAAGGCGTAAGTGTTCAACCAAAGGCCTCCCAAACTTTCATCAACTGTGGTTTTCACGACTTATGTGGCTAACATTACCCCCAAATGGACACAGAGAAACTACAGTGAGGTATGTTGTGTGTCTGGCTGCAATCCTTACATCTTTGTTACTAACTTACTATGCTACTTTCAGAACACAAGAGGTGGCAGAAGACCGAGAGGACCAAGACGTCATCCAAGAGATTCAAGAGATTTCAGAGAAAGATCAACAGAGTTTAGAGAAAGATCAAGAGGTACTCGGGGCAGCTACAGAGACAGATATGAACCTCCAAGACAGACTAAGCTTCAAAGATTGAGCAGCGGTCAAGCATATCTCAAGATCTCCAATCTCCATTACGAAATATCAGACGATGATTTAAAAGTAAGTAGTTGCTTGTTTTGATTGAAGTGTGATCTTTATACTGACTTATACAAAACCAGAGACTATTTGAGAGTGTCGGTGAGGTATCATTCGTTAGAATAGAGTATGATTCAACAGGAAGAAGCTCTGGAGTTGCCTATCTAGGATTCAAGAATGTGAAATTGAATGGAGAAGCTATAAGTAAATTTGATGGAAGAAAAGCTGTTGGTCAACACATTACTGTTGAAGAAATCAAGCCGTTGAACGTTGGTTTGGCCCCATCATCAAGCAGATCAAGGTCATCGAAACCACCAAGACCGGCAAAGCCAACTGCAGAAGAACTTGATAAAGAGTTGGAGCAATACATGTCTGGACCAACCCCGAAAGTCGAAGAACAGAAGAAAGCTCCCGTGACTGCAGATGCTTTGGATAAGGAGTTGGAAGACTACATGAATCAAAAACCATTTCCAGTTGCAGAATAACAGAAGTACTACAATGTTTCAAATCTAAACAGACAAAAACTACCTATAGCTCTATGATTCTTGTTGAAGTTTATAGAATATGTACAATTTCACTCTAGATAATAGGCTTTTAATGAGAAGGAGTACCAATTTCAACAGATGGAGGACAGTTTAAGGCTGGCTTTAAAGAACCGTAGATGGTGAATTGTAATGAGGTCAAGGTACCAACCATGACTAAACGGGTTGGTAAACCGGCGAAAGAACCGACAACACCTAATTGTTTAGCTAAAGAGGCTAATAAACCGATGGTGGATTGACCTGGGGCTTTTTTAGTTTTGTTGGCTTTTGACAACAAGGTATCAGCTGGTTGAGAGACAATGGCAGCAGCGAAACCGGCAGTTAAACCAGCGGACAAATTGACTAAAGTGTTGGCAGTTGAGGATAATTCAGATTTTGGGGTTGGGATCAAACCGTAATATAGTTCGGCAGCTCTTTCGTAAACCAAGAATTTAGCAATGTTGTATGGAATTTGTTTGAATAAGATTGGGATGAAACCGTTGTAGAAACCACCTAAACCTTCTTCTTTAAGAATTCTGCTGAAACCACCAATTAAACCGTTAGCAAAAGTTGGTTGAGAGACTAAACGAATTCTAGTAGCTTCTAATGGACACAAAGCAATATCAGCAAAGAATTCAGCAATAGCAGCGGAACCAATGTAGATAGAGTTTTTGTATTTGGAGGCGGTTTCAAGACCCAAGTAATCAATGAAGGTTTTTTTGAATAATTCATAACCACCAAATTTGAAAGCACCTTGTAGAGAGTAACCCAAGACGGTTGGACCTAAACCGGTCAATAAGGCACCAGCACCTTCAGCAGCAATGACTTGTCTGAAAGAGCCGATGGTACCTTTGTTGTAGACGACTGGGTCCAATTGAATTCTGGTCTTAACAACATCAATTGGAGTCATGGAACCGTGGGTAACACCACAACCAATGGCACCAGCCAAGGCGAATTTTGAGTAATCAGAGACTGTGTAAGAAGGAACAGACATTGTCTATATGAATATTGAAGAAGAAGATTGAAGAACCAGTCTTTGTTGGAATTTCAGAGAATCTCAAAGGGGGCAAAGCGGGAGAGGAACTGGAAATTTTTTCTTGATGGCTGTCTGTTGATTTGATTTTTTCTTTTTCTCGTCTTTCCTAATCCAGGCTAGTTGCCGGGGAAACAGGAACAAGAACAGGCGTCTCTGATTGGCTGGTGCATTCTCGAATCTCGATGCACCCTGATCCGGCCGACAGTGTGGAAGCCAGTTTTGGTTGGTGCACACCCAGAAATTCATTGTATCAACAACTATCAGCATGATCAATGATTCGCTGTGTTCCAAGTGTCACCGGCTAAAATGCCCTTCAACTAGTTGTTCACCCACAAAAATCCCAAGTTCTGCGTACTTAACAACCCTCTACAACCTGGATGTAGCGCTTCTCTCAGCTGCATTCCTTCTTTCTCGAATCATTTACTCAATTCACTGACTATGTCCCATTCACTCCTCTCATCATGAAAAAAGATAGACTCGATCCTCAGTCTAAGCGTTATTTCTCATTGGGAAGATTCGACAGAACTATTAACATTATCTGTTGTTTCTGGTTTGTGTTTGCAACTATTTGATTGTGTTTCCCGTTATACCTACCAGTCGTTCCAAATTCCATGAATTACACTTCTGCTGTTCTTGGTGGAGTTTCTGTGGTTTCGATAATCAATTGGTTTGCTTATGCTCGTAAGCATTTCATAGTTGATGAACCACAAATCTATGATTGATCATTATCCCTTGTTTAGTGAAGTTACAATATACTTTGATCTTATATCATATGCTTAATCTATTACCGGCGTTTCAAAAACAACCTGATCTCTCAGCTAAATGATAAAATGCTACAAGCTCACCCAAAACTTCTAAAATCTCATCATTTATAACTTTGCCAGCTTCTGCAATTTATTTGACTTCAATAGATTTATTGCTTTGGCACTCATTCCAAATCCAGCTTGGTAACCGTACCCACTAGCACCGTAATTATGAACAACGACTTTATCATCCTCAACAGATTCCAGTTCAATTCTGACTCCTCCGTGTCTGCTTGGCCTCAATCCAGCTACGACTCTGATTATTTCAAGTGGCTGATCACTGATTTTCGGTAATAATTCAATAGCCCTCTTCAGAATGTCTTCGGTTTGATCACCAAAGGTATCTCCTGTCCAGTTATCCTTTTGGAGAAACCCTCCTAATACTAACTGATCATTGGAATACGGTCTTGGAATGATATACGTGGCATAATCATCACCCCATCTCATTATGTTCTCTTTGATGTGTGGAGCTTTCAGAACAACAACTTGGCCTCTAGTTGGATACACATTCTTATCATCAACCCCTCCTAAAGATCTAGCACCTATACCAGAGCAATTAAACACAACTTTGGTATCATGCTTGAAAGCTTGAGAAATATGTGTCAACTTTGACCTCTTAAATTGAACACCGATTGATTTCAAATAGTCTGCAAAATTTGATAAGAATAGGGGGCAGTTAAAGTTCCAAGTGAGGAAACTAATACCAAATGAGACGCCATTTGGTAGTTGATCTTTCGGGATGATTTTGAAGTTTTTCAAGTAACTTTGTAATGACTTGATTTTTGCATCTCCTGGATCTCTATCCCAGTATTCCACACTTGGGTATTGATCAAGACCACAAGTTGGCCCACCAAGTTTTGATTGTAACTTTGATAGATTTGTGTACGTATATTTATCAAATCTCAGAGTTTCTTGATCATTTGGACTGATACAGGAGAAATTTCCCCCTGCCCATGGGGAAGTGTAATTGATTGATTGATCACCTGGCAGATATTCAGCAATAACTGTTATTGTCTTTGGATCAACATTGAGATCGTCCACTAGCTGAAATGTGGTGTATAAGCCAACAATACCAGCACCGATGATTGTGTACTCAGGCATGGTTGTAAATCTGACTGCGTTCTGTATGTTTTTCTTTTCATCTGGGGGAGCGACTCTTTTTATACATGAAAAACTGTTCGTACGACTTTTTCATCAACAACCAGCTATAGTCGGGTGAACTGAAGTTTGAAAAAGATCCAGCTACTCGGTGCTTGTGTTATCCAATTAAATTGCACATTGCTATCTAACAGGATAGACCTCAATCGATTCCTTCATGCCTGAGTTCTCATAGAACTCCCGTCTATTGATCTCGGTAACATCGTATTGTTGACGATTATATACTATGTAGCCAACTGGCCGCGGGATTATTTTTCACGAAAGGGCCAATGGTCATCAAAAGATCAAAATACACAGATCTGCAACTAGTTTGATGATATTCTGGATGATTTGCAGCTGATCATTCTGGTAATAATCAACTAGACCTATTAAGAAAATTCAAGATCAGCGAATGAATCAAATATAAATAGTGTTAATTATTACTATTTTTTTTGTAACATGTAAAAATCGACTATCTTCAACTTCGAAATTGTGATTGAAAATACAAATGATATGATAAATTTCATTATTTTTTTGTCCGATTTCGGCTCTAATAACAATGATTCTGACTTTATCATACATAGATTACGATATACATCAAATAATAGAACACATGATAAGCTGCAAGCATAGATAGCGACATATTAATGGGGCAAGAGTTGTTGGATGGTGTTTGGGTTTTATGGTGTTACTCCCACTTCCGAGGGAGATGGTCGGATCTTCCAATTCATAGGAATGACAACAATAGCAAAAACAACAACAGTACAACTGTGTCAACAAGGATCAGTTAAAACGATAGCGGTACCGGTGATGGGGAGTATTATGCTGAAACATATACACCCAGCCAAGACCTCATGTCACTCAATACCACACTTTTAGCAGAATCAATCTTGAATCAATACTGAAGACATATATGGCGTTTGTTAGATGCTCTAGTACTACCAAGGATTGAAGGGCTTGGAGAACAATAGATTGAACGCGGCAAATATATGCTCTTGACTAAAGCAAGCTTCCTTTTTCCCACACTTGAATGAATGCCATGAAATTGGCTCTTTCTCTCTCATTTTCACATCAAAAGAGTACCAAATCAGTCTGGAACATACGAGCTAACAATCTTCACAATTCAGTCAATATTACCGTGTCGACCTGGTGTTATAGGATTCTAATGAATATAAAACTACAAATCACATGAACTGACTTCTGAGCTCTAAGTATCGAACATGTGGCCCCAAAAGAGTACCTTCAATGATAAATCTGAATATCGACCTAGTTAAACAATCCACGGAGTCTTCACAGAATTAGTCCCACTACTACTAGATTGAAGGGACCTCAAGATATTAATGGTGATATGGAGACCAGTCACCATGGAATTCATCGATCCTCTCATGCTACGTGACTTGATAGTGCATGTGTGATAGCTTATTATTATTCTGAGCCCAACGATTTTGAAGCACTTTCATCAAAGAGACTTATTGGAAGAAATTACTTCGCTCTACTAATGAGACGAAAGGCTGGGAGAAGATCTGTTTGATTTAAAATTTTCTTTGTTGATGTTCCACGCTCGTGCTACGTGTGGGAATATAGAAGTTTGCTCTGGTACAGCTTTTCCATCGAAACATGAGACTAATCTTGAGTTTTCATCATGCTATGCGAAACTATTGTGTTGAGTGCGATCTTCGGCTGAAGAAGACATTTTCAACTGTTTAGTTCTACCAAAGCAGCTTATTTTACTTGTCACCTTGGACTGAAATCATCAAAGGTGATTTTTCCAGCGGTATCTCATTGGTGATCGACGTCATTAGATAGTCCAGCACTCCAGAGTTTGGGATTATGGTTCTAACGTTGTGTCAGTGGTCAACAACTACGTGTTTCCCTAGAACGGATACAATGGTTTATCTTCTTTGTTTTTCTAGAGGCTACCCAGTATTCCAGGAGTCGAATCATTCTGCCGTATTCCGAAATTGGAAGAAAGCGTCAGTGGAAGGGACAATGTGATGTTCTATCAAGATAGTAATAACTTAAAGGGTGAAGATATTGAAGAGTTCACCGGCTAATGATGCTGAATCTACACTAAGGGAATCTCAAGATGAATCATCGATGCTTCGTTGCATTTAAGACCAATCCTGCTCTTTACCTTTTCTTTGCCTTGTGATTCTTGATATGAATTGTTTGCTTGGTTATGTCATGCAGATTACCTGGTGATCGGGGATGAATTGCTTCATGGATTAGTGTTCGTCCCCTTGAGAGGGTTAAAGAGGATTGGGATCGGTGGCCAAATAGACCGATGTGAGAGTCTTGTGGACCAACCCTCATTTTCCATACCGAGGCATGGTGAATGACCATTGAACCATTTTCATATTTTCGGTCTTGGAACAGACTATTAAATCAATCACACCTTTCACATGGCTCGAAACTGGAACTCTGCTACACGACTTACATTTCCTCTCCTGCCAGTGAAAGTGGTGACCCAAGAGTGATGAGTGGTATTAATGATTCAAGTACCGAAGGCTTGTGTTGCTTTCCAAGGCTGTATCTCTTGGGATACTCTATGAGTGTTGAGGCCCTTGAGGTCTCCTCATGGTGACAGTCAATTCCTAAGTTCATGGTGTATTATGGTTATATTCAAAGATATCTCCGACCCAGCTTGCTGATGGTTCAGTTACCTTGGTGCTTTGGGATTTGACTGTTTGGTTCTGGATAGCCTATTTGCAATATTTCTATGGAGTCATAATGGGAAGAGGTAGTGGGTCTAGGCTTTCGAAGTTGATGTTCACCTGAGCTGTTCCAGATACGACAATGAGTAATCTTTGCAGCTATTGTACCTGTCCCATGTCTGATCGTCCTGTGTTCTCAAAGATCTTTCGATGTATGGATGCTGAAAATACAGTGAGGTGCCATGCCAATCAGCTCCAAGATGGAACTATCGATAGAAAATCACACAAATAGTTCAAGACAGAGCTCAAAGCTCCCCTGTTCATTTTGTGTGACTGAAACATTTCGTCATTTTGAACCCAACTTCTAATTCAGAGTCTATTCATCAAAGAGATATGTCGTGAGCTAATGACTTATTTCCAGCTGCTGATGCTTGAGACACACAAAGAAATCTCAAACTCGTTCTGTTGCTGCCTGAGCACAATCATTCTACTGAGTTTGAGACTATCAGACTGCAAGATACTCTTCTTGATATATATTTGTTTGTCTCTGGCTGCAACTTAAAGGTTAAACTCAAAGTCGATCCAATGTAAAGTTATTCTGGAGTCCTGCCGACGCTTTTGTTTCTCTGTCGCTCGAAATGCTGAATATAAGGTTGTTTGTACTATCCTGCCAGTGTCTCACTAATGGAATCAGATAGTTATTCACTTTAGTTGTTCCGGGATTATGGAGTTAAAGCTTCAGGGTGCTTCAGTACTCAGGAATCTGCTCAGAAGAAATGCAGAAAGATATTCTGCCTAGCTTGTTCACCTATCCAAACAGCGTGCCAAAAGTTAGTAATATGGTTTGAGCAATACCTTTTCAATATAGGGATAGTTTTTGTGAGAGGGAGGTTTCGATGTTCTGGGATTTTCCCAGATAGAGGTGATTCCAAGGCTAGGATAATGCAGTATCTTTCACTAGCAGTATTTCCTTTACACTAAAAGCTATACTGTGATCAACGAACTGTTATTTCTAAAGCATAATCTACTTGAGGGAGGACTATTTCATGCTATGAGTTGGTGATACTTTATCAAGGGTTTTATTGCAAATCAACTGCCCTTAATTCAGCTTCTAAAGGTGCCGCTTTTTCTTCTCCCAGCCAGATAACCAGAGCCTTTGAGAAGTTGTGGCACATACCATAACGTACTGTGTTAACCTTGTTCGTTTTAGGATAGGTGCCTGTCGTCAGCGAAATGGAGGCAATGCGTTCCAGGGTGCTAAGAGGCAAATTCTTCCAATTCCAGTGCGAAGCCTGCAGAGAACCTCACAATGATTAGGCATCGCCACAGAAGTTTATCCGGTGGTGGAATGATTCCTGAAAAAATTCAACCGTTCCTCATGGATTGAAATTACCACTTTGACACACAATACTCACTGAGAGCTATTTTACGTCTCTGTGGGTGAAGGCGATTCGATAGACTGGATTCTCTAGTATATCTTACCAAAGACCTCCTGTGGTGAACGGTGAAACATTGTCTGAGGATTTCCCGCATGAGATGTACCTCAAATCCTGCCTCGAATACCATAACGCTTTCATTCTCGAGGTTGATTTGAGGAATGTGTGGGGATGTGATAAAGACATGTCTTAACTTTAATGAGGGTATTCGTATCAGCTATGGTGTACTGAAGTCGGCACATGGTACACTTCTACAGAAAAGAATAAAGCTTGGGTGATCAAGTCTATAACAGACATGACCGTTCTGAAAGATCGATGATATGTTAGAAGCATACGACTGTAAGCTATGTTCACCTAATGCATGACTCAATAAACTTTAAGTCGATTCTCGTTGAAATGAACTCGATAACCATCTTTAATGGGTAGTAGGTCCATCAAAAATTCAATAGTAAAGATAAAGCCTTCTTGAGATGTATCATAACATCCAGTCCCCAGTGGGAATTGGAACAACGAAACAGCTTCAAGTTGATCCCTCAACCACACAATGGTAAAACATTTCAAATTCCTTGTTCGGTGATTTTAAGAACTATAACTTCTTGGAGTTTCACCCATATCTGCATTTTCCCTGTTCAACGGCAACTAAAGAGTACCACACCAAGTATCCATAATTTCCCAAAATCAAAGGCTTGAAACCCCTCACTCGGATTGGATCAGTTCAATATTTTGGATATAGTACAGATGATAATAAAAAATCCCATATCTCTTGGTTATGAAGAGATTCGGTCAAAAAGCACCTCAGGTGAAGAAATGTCTTTAGGACAGGACCCATAGTTGAGAAGAGACAACCAGGTCATTGTATTGATCACAAAGCTTCAATGAGGAGGGATATCATATGAACAGAATTAGATTCTGAAGATCTCACGTCTTTTGAGAGCCAGTAACGAGTATTCATATTTTGGGGGTTCTTTGCTGTCTTGTCAACTATTATCACTCCACAACCGGATAGTAATCTTCGGAAACACACTCCCTAACTCTTACCATTTCTATCAATATCACCAAAGACCAAAAGATTTGAACTGGAGCAAAAACCAAAGTGAAGAAAGGCAAACGTGTTGACCAAGGAGACTTTAGGTGTTGAGTAGTATCTCCAACATGAACCCTGTAATTAACTTAGGATCAAAAAATCAATGATATGGTCTCAAACAAACAGACTCTCATTGGATGGTATGAGCAGAACAAATGTTCATGGAGAAGGCAATGTTATAATGTGTTGCAAATGAAGCTGTTCCCATATACTGTTATAGTTCCATGAAGCGACGTTGCAGCAGAAAAAACCATGCTGCCCCACTTTCGTGCCCATATGCTTCTAAGGTTCAGTGGAACTAGAGTCAGATGATGATGCTCGTGGTATATGATATTTGTGGTGGTTGATCGGCTGCTTTCGATGTGCGTATCAACGCTAAATAGTTCAACCAATTGTGTTCAATTCAAACTCCACCAGGGGTTGTTATTTAAATCTGCTAGATCAATGCAGCATGTGTCAGTAAAATGAATACCAATAAAAACAACAACAATGCACAAACAGCTGAGAGAGATTTCAGTATGTTCAAGAATTCGGGAGGAAGTAGAGTTTTGTACATCTGATTGATGACACTATGACATGGACTACCTTTGACCTTATGGTGCCACAAGTTTCAGCGAAATTACTGACATGAACTGAACACTATCCTAAAACAACTCAGCCAATGCTTGAACTTTTCTGTTGCGAATTTTCGGTGGAGGGTTTGGATCAAACTTGAAGGAAGAATCCTTATCTCATGATCCCATGGTGATTTCTATGGATCAGCCTCAACTCTTATCTATATGGGGCAATATCTATTACCTGAGAGCTCTGTTGATCTGATTTGATGGTCTGAGTTTGAACATGGGCTTTGATATTGGAATTCCAGGTATCAACAAATAATTGATACCCAACTTTTAGATTCAGGTGTTCCTTCACCAATCTCCTCGTGCAAACGACTTTCATGCTTTTGCAAAATAGGCAATCTTTTTGACTGACCAAAAATGATTAGAATCAAGACCCAAAAGAGCCTGTGGCATCTCGTGAATTCCTAATTAAGCTTAAAATAGTACCACCACTGATGGTTCATGTTCGTTTGATAAACAACACATTTGATCTGGTTAGTATTTGATACTGACAGCTTCCTTCAACCATTGGAAGGATAAGGATTCAGTTGTTTTCTGACTGATGATTCAGATGGTGAATTCATTCGGACACTGTGCGTTGTTTGGGTGTTTAATGCTTTCTGAGCCTAATGAAGCATTTGAGGCTCTTTATTGTATCATCATGAAAAGGTCAACAAAGGAGAATCGTTGGATTTTTCGTTTATTGTTGTTTTGATTTTTTCGTCGACGCGAAATTTTGAAAAATCAAAACAAAGAACCTTAAAGCTTCAAACAATTCCACCTCATAGCTAAAGGATTATGATTCAGAGATTGAAGGGGTTTAGGTATAGAAACCTTGACTGACTCATTAAATGTCACCATCTAAGAGAACTACGCAACTTCATGATGAATAGCTGAGTTCCAAAAATGGCATTACGTGGAGTCGTAATATAAGATTGAGTGTGGTGAAGCTGAATAAAGGAGACCTGTGAGCAAAGATGATGATTGAGAATCTCTTCAAGGATTGTTATTGTCGTGACATACATCAAAGATCAAAATTTAGAAGGATGGCAACGTTGATCGTCCGCCCTCTACGAAGTGGCTATCCAACGAGACGAATGAGAATGACTCAAAACAATAATCCTTTTGAATCGAGACCCTGATATATCACATTATAGTTTAATTAAAACAGAAGAGCCTTGAGGGATCAGTGATATAACGCAGAACAACCACTGACACAGAAATATAACACTAAGAAACAAAATGAGTAGAATCAGCCAGTTCTCACACTCTCAATGAAAGCTGGAGTGCGTCAAAGCCAGGAGGAATTGACCAAGGGAGATGAGGATATTGATATATTCAAGGGAGATACATGCAAAGCTTGATTGGAGTGTCCATTTCATAAATACTGAATTCGACGCACATACTTATGATGAGAGGAAAGTTGGACAAAGAACTCCCAGATGGGATGTTATTCAGGAGTACATACACGTTGAGAAGGATATTTATAACCCTGGTCAAATATACCGAAGCCCTGAATACATTGCTTATGCAACAGGGTATCATTTTGATTCCCATTCCTTGTCAAGCAATATCCAGATTTGGTCATCGATGGTTTACTCATTAATAATTCATATCAACATTCAATGTCCAATCCAATGCACTCATTTGTTGGGACTCCTATTGATGGCATGAGCTTCAGAGTTTTTGAGATACAGGCAATATGGGTCAGTCGATATTTGAGTGTAAAGTTGAGCTAACAGCTTTCTTGGTTCAAGGAAAGATTGAATAGAATTGGAGTGAGCAGACGCTTTCATTCTACTATCAACGACCCTGCTTTGGATTATATTGCCAAACTGGTTGAGTTGGGTGGCGGTTATAACAAAATAGGAGACACGGATAGAGATTTTCCACAGTTTAGTGAGTTGGATCTCAAGGTCTACGAGGATAACAAATCCAAGCTGGTTGATGGTCCAACGTTTGAACCCAGACCCATTTGTAATGCACATTTGTAATGTACACATCTATAATGTAATGTTTGAAATGTACATCTCCGAATATCTACCCTCAATTTAAGTGTAGAAATGTAAAATTAAATGCTCAACTTCAAAGGGCTTCAGAATCACTTTTGTCAGCAAAGATCGTAATGTACTCGCTGGCTTCACTCCCTTTTTCTAATCGTTTGAAGCAAGATCTTGAAGGAGAGGATCTCACAACGTGTGGTGAACCTTTTTGTCTAAATGGCTTCAAATAATCGTGAACTCTGTCATCTATTCAAGCTTTTGTACTTCTTCTGGAACTGGACTCGTTGTCCTTTTTTAATAATCTTCCGAGAGTGACAAGTGTTCATCTACCACCAGGAACTTATAAAACTTCAGTACAGTGCCACATGAAAGTTCTAAAACTTTGTCTGAGTCAACCGCTGAATTCGTAATTGATACTTCTCACAAAACAATCCTAAATCTCTGATAAATGATTTGATGCCGAAAGTGGTCTAAAAATCCAGCTTTAAAGTCTTCAGCAACCAAACTGAACTGGTGTGTATATAATGAGCAAAAGTAAGCTGCCGTAATCAGGTATTCATCATGGGTCGTTTGTTGTTCGTTGTTTAGCAAGGACTAGTTGTTTCTGACACCAGATCCATCTTTGGAGAACAAGGGCTAGATTTCTTGTGCCGAAATCCTGCGTCTTGATTATCTCATTCCCTCATATAGTTGATGCATCCAAGTTCAATCTATTGACAATTCAGTGAACCTGGGTACGGATGTCAAGTTTCTAGCAGTTTAATGATCTTTTACTGATGATGAACGTTCAATATCACGAACAATTCCTAAAGTGCAAGAAACTAATCATGAATGACTTGGTTCAGAAAAGCTTGAGTCTCATTTTTTTATTGCTTCACTGTAGAAGCTTCATAACCAACATGTGAATCTAGATGCTGATTGGCTAGTGTTTCATGGAAAGTTTTAATGTTTCAATGGCTCTCATAGATTCATTGGCTTTACGAGATAACGCTTGGTCTCAAGGGAACAAACAATTCATCACAATGGATCTCCTGAGCATCTGCTTCAAACAATTTCCAAATTCTCAGAACTCCGTCACAATCATCAATCAAGTGTTGTAAAGACGCACCATAAATACGACACATCATATATCCCTTATAAATTTAGGTCAGATCTTAGCTATATTTATCGAATCGATCAGAGAAGTGAAAGTCATCATGAAACAATTCCATCTCGAATTTTGAGGCCATTCTGATCTGCCTGGTTCCCGTGGTTCAGATCCGTCTAATCTATACCAGAAAAAATCTCACTTTGCCTCAAGAGTTGATATTGGGATTAGTGAATAAAGATATGTAATGATTCGTCAATTCGTCTGCTATTAACCGAGTTCCATTTCTTGCAGCGATAGTTGAAGCTCTCCTAGCTAGTGACTCAAACTGGGACTATCTGGGACCCAGCTATATGGCTTAAGATCTTAAGATCTTCCAAAATCCACCATCAATGTCTTGCGTTTCATCGTAACAACTCTAGTTGAGCTTTTAATACGAACACTCTATCTGTGAGGAATGATTTTAGTTGAAGCTCCTTTGTTTCTTCCAGTATTATCTCATAATTCCCCCCATAATCTCAACGCTCCTGATTCATTGAAACTAGCCCAGAATTTTTCTTTTGATTTAAGAAGTAATCTCCTTGTGTCGACTGCTCTTCATACAAGAACAACTAAAGTAACAGCTAACCGTCAAACATCAAATTAGGTTACGATTCTTGCTTCAACATACGATTCACGATAGCATGATTCTCCAAGAAAAATGTTAGCAAGTGGATTGAATGGTGAACTTAACTCTCGCCGATGAATCCTTTTCAAAGACATATCACCGCACCCGTTTAACAGTACTGAATGAAACAACGGAACTTCTCCAAGCTGATAAACAACACCAGATTCATTGTCTCTTTCTTCTACCACCTGAGAATCATTAGCCTTTGGCCATTCACCCATATTTAGCCAAAGCATAACTATAGATTGCTGAACCAATTCCACTCTGTTTGTTTTCTTCCAAAGTCAATTGGTTTAAACCCAGTATTCGAGATATCAGCTCTATATCCTGAAACCGAGACACGAAGGGCCCCATATCACTCGATTATGAAACGATTCAGTCGAAACGCACATCAATTGTCAGGGGATGGGTTCAAGACAGGATCCAAAGTTGAAAAGAGGACAGCAGAAGCATAAGATTGATAAAGGTAGCAGGTTATTAGAGCTTTAGGGGATAGGGAAATCAAGTATTCAAGAGCTTAAGTCTTTTGAGAACCGGTAACGAGCAAACAACAGTTGATGTTCTTTGCTGTATGGTAGACTTAACCAGTCCCACTTCATAACCGGGAAGTAGATATCAAGATCACAACCCCTAACTATGAACATCACCAAAAATCAATAAACTCAAAAATGAATCACAACCAGAATGAGAAAAGGAAAATACGTTCAACAAA
>PPMU03000044.1:0-95309 GCA_003707015.3 Wickerhamomyces canadensis
TTTTGAGTCTCTTTATTTTCCATTCACTGGATCCAGTCTCTAAATTTTGTATGGCGATTTTTTGCAATTGGCCTAGAAAATCATGCGGACCCTCAGAATGGAATAGAAAATAAGGTAAATCCAAAAAATGAGGTTATGTAAGCACTATATTGAGAAGAGCATAGGCATTTTACAGGTCTGTTTGATTACATTCACTGATTGGTGGCTAGTCATTGGGGGCTTGACAATAGGCATGGAACCCGGTATTAATGAATACTGCCTGTGGGTAACTGAAGGTATGTGTGTGTAGCCACGCTTACATTCATTGAGATTTCTTTTAATTTATATTTTTGTGGATTGTTAATGCAGATTCCCTTGTTCTCTTGCAACTGTCAATTCTAGAATCAACCGTGCAATTGAACTATTAGCACGAGCACTTTAATTATATACGTCTCATCTTTCAGGGTTTCTCAGAATTTCACAAAGACTTTTGTTCCAACACAGTAGTACTTTGACAACATAAAGAAGACAGAACTCAAAGCAGCAGTAATGGCAGTAAAGACGATGAACCAATTGTAACTCGAGTCACTGATAATTGCACCACCAATTGGGATCCCACCAAGGACACCGAATGCAATCATAAAGTACATGGTACTATATCTTTGGCCGAATTGATCAGTTCTTGAGATTTGTCCACAGCACACAGGTAATAATGAGAAGATTGAACCTGAGCACACACCATAGATTATGGAATAAGCATATAACACTTTCAAGCTATAACCAAAAGGCAACCAGATTGTCAAGTTGACCAAACCTGTCAACAAGACAGTGATGATCATCACGTTGAATCTACCAATAATATCAGACAAAATACCACTGACAATTCTTCCTGGGATGGTTCCAAGATTGACTAGAGTGATCAACAGATAAGAGTCTGTGATTGTATAGCCTTTCGAAATGGAGTATGATGCAAAATAAGTTGAGCAAGAAACAGTTGAGATCTCAGCAAACAATGAACCCAAGATGCAGAACAAGAATTTCAGATCTTTCAAAGCCCTCAAGTCCAAAGATGATAAATACACTTTGAATCTATCACCAAATGTGGGGTTTATGTGATCTTCATCTTTCAACTTCAAAGGATGTAATCTTTCCTTTGCCAGTGCAATGGCAAATGATAAACAGAATCCACAGATCAACGCCAGTATTCTGATACTCCAAGTGAAGCCAATTTTAACATACAAAGATCTCAACATGATCGGGAAAACAACACCACCAAGACTACCACCAACGGTTGCCAAAGAAGAAAACATCCCTCTTTTCTTCTTGAAGTAATGTGCAACGACTGATACCAATGGAGACATCAACAGACCGTTTCCGATACTGGTCAAGATACTGAATGCTAGAATGAATTGCCATAATTCTTGACACGAAGCAGTGGCAACAAGACCAGAACAAACCATGACTGTACCAGTGATCAACATAGTCTTTGTACCATTTCTATCGAAATATGTTCCAGAAAAAATACAAAAGGTGTAAGTCAGGAATGAATGAATAGAGAAAACCCAACCAATTGAAGAGTCGGTATAATGTTTCAACTGGTGTTCTTTAACATAGGACTCAATAGCACCAATGATGTTCATTATACCGAAACATGCAATCAATCCCATAAAGGAACCAAAAACCACCAAGTATGCGTCCTTCCCACCTTCAGGGAAATCCAAATCATCATCAAGGTCAAACCCTTTGATTTTTTCTTGTGAATTAGTGAATGTTATTTGAGACTCATTATCATCAATAAATCGATCATCTTTATGACGAGCGAGGAAATCATTCAGCTCTTGCTCAGCTGACTGTGACAAAGTAGTCGCAAGGACATCATCCTCTCTATTAACTAGTGTCTGTGAAGAATCTTGTGTGATATACTCAGGACGGGTTGGAGCAGTGCTAGAGAGAGGCCCTTCAGCTGTTGGCATTTAATAGTTGGCTGCGCAGGAAGGAGATGGGCGATTACCAGGAGACTTGAACTATTAACTGACGGAGCACTGAAAGGAAGGTGAGTTCATTTGGGTTGGAAACTGGGAGTCGACGGCCTATATATGTGTGTTCTGATATTTTCTTTTCTTCCAAATGGCCATTAATGGCTGGACCTGCAAAACCGCACTGGAATTTTCTTCGGGCGTGCATGAATGCAGGGTTTACACAAAGCTGATTATCTCGCGTTGGAGGAAACTTGCTTTGCTATGAAGTAGATATTTGTCATCGGGACATCGAGAGCTACATTTTGATATAAATAAAGTAGGAGCCATTGGTAGTGAAGACACTTATCCACGTCAGTTTAGTTGAAAAGACCAAGTGTTTTGGTCATCGATCGCTCATTGTTTCTAGCCGTTGCAGTTTTTCCGTCTATCTTTAGCACAAGCCAAAACGTCGAGACCTAGCGAGTTCGTCAATTATTACACTTTTGCGGAAGTTGTTTCCGTCTATATCTATATCTATTGGAAACTTCACTATGGAATAACAACAGGCAAGACCGTTTCCTGTATCTCACCAATCATTGACTTCGTTAAACCCGTTTCTTCCAGCAGTATACACTAGAACTTGCATAGCCTGAGCCCAACTGAAGCAGTTCTGGAGATGAAGTAGCAGATGCACCCTCCAAGAGACAACATGGAGGCATATATAATAAAGTTATTGTAGTTATGAATCTCCGCATCATCAATGATCGCACCACCTATTGGGATTGCAGCCAACATGGTGAATGAAACAAGTATGTACATGGTACTGTATCTTTTACCAAATTCCTCAGTCTTGGAGATCTGACCGACACAAACAGGTGACAAGGACAAAATGGACCCCGAACAAAACCCATAAAGTGCAGAGTAGACGTAAAGAACAGTTAGACTATAGCCAAAAGGTAGCCATAGAACCATTGAACACAATGTACACCCCAATAATGTTAAAATGACAACATTGAATCTACCCAACCACTTGTCCGAGACATATCCTGGAATATAACGGCCTAGGATACCAGTTGTGTTGATCACTGTGATCAGTAAGTATGAAGTGGCGGAGTTGAAGCCTCGTTTTATGGCATATGATGGGAAATAGACTGACGCAACAACCAATGAGGATTCTGCCAATCCGACACCAAAGGAACAAAAGAGAAATCTTGTTTCCATGAACGCTTTGTATTGAAGAATATCAAGAATGTATATCTTGATGAAATCTTTGTAATTCCTGATCTGAGGTTGATTTTTGGCTTCTAATCTTTCTCTTGCAAAAATCATGGCAAAAACAAGACAAAACAAACAAACGAAAGATAATATTCTCAAGGCCCAAGCAAAACCGACAGCTGGATACAACTTTCTCAACAACAATGGGAATACAATACCACCAATGGACCCACCAGTAGTTGCCAGACTACTATAAGTAGCTCTCTTCTTGCTGAAGTAGTGAGAGACAACACCAACCAGTGGAGAAATCAACATCCCATTCCCAAAGCCAGTAACAACACCAAATGACAAGATAAACTGATACACGGTAGTAGCATTACCTGTTGCAAACATACCACCACAAAAGAACACAGTGCCTATCAACAGTGGATAAAATGCACCATTTCTATCGAAAAAGGCACCAGAAAAAATCCCACAAGCACTAGCAAAGAAAATATAGATGGAAAAGATCCATGAAACAGTGGATGATGAAACACCAGATAGTTGATGAGCAGAGACATACACTTCAATAGCACCAACAGAGTTTATTAGACCGAAGGCAGGAACCAGTCCCATGAAACAGCCCAACACAGCAAGATATGCCTTGAGTCCACCTTCTGGAAACTCCAAGTCTTCATCCTCTAAGACAGTAAGTTCTTGATCTGTAAGATCCTGAGTTGGAGAAGGGAAATCATCTATGGCAACCGTGGAGTTGGAAGCATGCCGGTTGAGATCATAACCAGTTGTAATTATATTTTGATGGTCCAAGTCAGAGAAGGCTATTTCGGTCTGATCAAAGATATCTGAGTCGCTTCTCTTGTTGATAGAAGAACGTTTTGGAAATTGTAAGTGCGTTTTGGATAGCTCCATCAATTTGAATCCTGTGTTAGACATTTCCTGATATCCAAACCATGTGTGTGTCTGTGGTTTCAACACAGGAAACTCATGCCGTTACGTTGAAGTACTCGTTTAAGTGAATTTTGGGTCGGGCTTAGTTCTTTACCCGGACAACGGCCATATTGTTCCTCCAGTAAAACACCTTATATACGACGAAAGTCGTAAAAATATTAATGTAACTTGTTTGCATGATTCTCGAGTACACTATATTAGTAGAAAGACTCTCCATGAAAAGAATAGTTCACGATCAGAGGCTATCTGGCGTCCAATTTAATCATGAAGTTTATAATTAGGACAGTAAAGTCTGTATGATGTGTGTATTTCATACTCCAGTGAGCTATATATTAATAAATAGGTGACGAATAAATAGGCAATAAATAATAAATAAGGATAACAAGTCAGCACTTTGCACTAAGGCTCTCTGCACATGAGTTTAAGTCAATCAAAGATACCTTTTCTTTGTCTTCTTGGAGCGATAGAATCAATATCAAGAGATCCTGGGGCAGTATTAAACGGAGAGCCCCTTCTTATGACTTGAACACCGCCTAGTTCACGGAACGGTCCTCTGTATGGAACAACCATTGCTGCATCATAAAACTCCCTATCTTTCTTGATGAACTCATCATATTCAATGGATTCCTTCGCAACTTCTTCTCTTGTCACCGGATTGATAAACTGACCCAAAAAGGAGTAACCTGTTTTGTCTTTATACTTGTCATCAAGATAAATCACAGCTGTAGATACTGCAATACCAGTAAAAGCTGCAACGTATAAAGGATTGTCTCTGAAACGCTCTTCAACTTGTGGTTCATCATGGTGATGATCGTGTGAGCTCTTGCAAGTCAGTGAAGTACTCAAGCTTCTTCTGGAGACACTCAAGAGAGTCGCAGGGTTGATAATTCTTCTGGATGAATGACGCAACATCTCTTTCATACAAATATCCGTTGGTGATCTCTCTTCTTTCACGTGTTTTGTTTTGAGGTAAAGTAGAGTAAGCTCCTTAAAAAATGGAACTCTTGGATTTCTCTTTGTGGAGCTTCAGGGCGGACTCAATTTTACGCGTATGAAGATCACTTATAGGCGGAGACTCAAGCCCAAATGACAGGGAAGCTTGGCGTATATTTCAGGATGACACAATTCGGTGCGGTTCTGCTGATCAGGAAAAGCCCTTTACCAAAGACCACACAATAGGAACAATCTCAGTGTTGAGATCTCAAATATTCAAAGAATAGCCTGCATTTTTGAGACCAGCCTAGATATTAGAAACCTTCTGCAATCATATCATATCTCATTGTGAAGTTAACCAAGAAAATCCACACTAAATCCTTCCAAATTACCATTCGGTGGCCAACACAAACAGAATGAGTGAACAGGTGGACACATTCTTAGCAATTACTGGATCCAATGACGCTAAAATCGCAGAGCATTTCCTTGAAATGTCAAATAATGATATAGAAACAGCAATCTCCCTCTTTTTTGAGCATGGTCCTTCTGTTGCCCCTCAACTGGATTCAAATCCCCGTGCTTCTTCTACTATTCCAGAAGCCTTTGAAAGTGATGCTGATTTGGCTGAAAGACTTCAGCGTGAAGACTACTCACAGCCGAGTGCGCAACCACAAGCTGAAGTACCTGACAGTGGCGGGTACCAAAATGATGGATTTAGGGCTCCAGATGAAGCAATCCATGAGAGACTAGTTGGTGGTGATTTTGAAGATACGTTTCCAGTATCCTTCGGTGGAGTTGGTGGTATGTTCAATGCATTCCTAAGACAGCGAGAAGAAGCACTTAATAGAGCTGGTAGATTACACGGGAGACGGAGACGCGATGTATTCAATCAACTAGATATAGATGATGAAGATGGCGATGTGCCAATGGGAAATATTCAATTTGACTACAATCAAAGTGACAGCGAAGATGATGAAGGAAGAATTGTTGAATATGATAGTGATGACGAACCGATTCACCCAAGACGTGAAACTGCTGAAGAAAGACTTGCTAAGCTTTTCCGTCCTCCTTTTGATCTAATCGAAAAGTTGGATCTAAACACAGCCAAAATCAAAGCTAGAAACTCTTCAAAGTGGGTTCTCATTAACATTCAGGATAATTCAGATTTTCAATGTCAAGTTTTAAATAGAGATTTCTGGTCAAATCCTTCCGTGAAAGAGCTTGTTAGAGAAAACTTTGTCTTCTTACAATATCAGAAGAATTCAAGGAATGGGCAACAGTATACCCAATTTTACAGTTTTCAGGACTACCCACATATAGCTATCTTAGACCCCATTACAGGAGAGAGGTTGAAGATGTGGTCTGAAGTCCCAGAAGCATCGCAATGGCTCGATGAAGTAGAAGAGTTCTTGTCTCAATTCTCATTGAACAAAAGCTCAATAAATCCAATTGTCCAACATAAAAAGAAAATCGATCCAACAACACTGACAGAAGAGCAACAACTGGAATACGCAATCAAACAGTCACTGGGAAATAAAGATGATGAGGATGTTGATAGTGTCCAGGTCCTAAAAGATGAAGAAGTAAAAGATACACCTAAAGAATTAACTGATGAGGAGAAACTCAAACAGATTGAGCCAATAGTGGAGGACGAACCTACCACTGGTGATTTAACACGGATTCAGATTCGTACTGGTGATGGTAAACGAACTATACGTAAATTCAGAACAGATCAAAGAGTTTTGTCTATTTATCAATTCATTAAGGGAAACTTTGATCAAGTGAAAAATAATGAGTTCTTCACGTTGAGCAGCCAAAGAGATAACCTATTCAACAAGTTGGATGAGACTATAGCTGATGCCGGGCTGAAGAATGCATCGATTTTATTGGAAGTTCGAAGTGAAGATGACTCAGTCTAGACAAAGAAATACAGGTTGATATAGAATCTAATGAATTGGTTCGATCTCAACGAAATAGGTGCACCTGTAGTTCCTATATCGTCTTATAAGCTTAATGGTAAGGAATGCTTTGGTCTGTTGAATGATTATCAGTAATATCAGTCTCCAAGAGATGATCTGCAACTTGACTCGAATACTCGATAGTCTTCTTTGTCAAATTCTCACCATGGATCAACTTATACCTCCTCATCAACTTCTCAAGTACATTTGTGAATGCTTTTCCTCTGAAAATAAACCTGACTGAAATCAAATTTGCTACTGTTCCAGATAATAACTCACGACCAAGCTCCTTCTTGAACTGAGAAATCACGGTACTGGAATGGCTTTCGGATAAAGATTCATCAATTAACTTGAATAGAAAGTCCCTCTGTTTCACCGTTGCTGGTTTTGCTCTCCACTCTGCAAATTTCGTAGTCTTTTGATGTGGTCGATAAGCATCGAGAAATCTCTTGGTATCTGACGTAACCAATGTTCTAATATCTGTTAAAATTGGAGATATCAGTGTGATGTCAAATCTCTTGTGGTAGAGCTTATGAGAATGACGAGACTGGACATAAAGTGACAGTGAATATAGTTTGACTTCAAGCTTTTTGAGTTCATCAAGAGTCCTGTAGATACTTCCAAAACTAACCTCCTGTTCAAGAAACTTCTTACTTAATCCGTTTGGGTGAATCTCAAGCTTTAAATGGGTTGTTCTCTTGCCATCTGCTATGGGAAGAATCCATATGTTTGAAGTCGGACCAGGTATCCATGGATACGGGGAAGTTTTGATATAATCATAATCAGACTTAAGACCATCTTTTGTTGAAATGAAATCACTGAGTGATTGGTATGTTGTCAGTTGGAAATTCATATCACTATTGAGGATCAAGTTATCTTTGGATAAAAGTACACTGTTAGCAAAGTCCCGTTTTGCACGTTCTTCATCCAGTAAGATTTTGGACCGTTTATCTTTCTCTTTCTTCTCATCATCGTCGATTTTCTTCTTGGCCTCTTCTAATTCAGACAGCGTAAGACCCTCCACTGAGAAATCAGGAGGAAGATTCTTCAGTACCGGAACGCTCACAAGATTCGCATTATTAATACCAACAAAGTCAATGACGTGACAATACTCTTTTCCTGTATGCAGTCTCAGTCCACGACCTATCATTTGAATCAGCAAGGTCTGTGACTTTGTAGGTCTGACCAGTAGAATACAGTCAACATTTGGAATGTCTGTACCTTCAGTGAAGATCCCGCAGTTCATCAAGACTGAAATTTCACCGTCTTTGAAGCTCTGAACGACTTTGTCTCGCACATGTTTTTTAGTTTTGGAGGTCACACAGCTTGAATTTACACCTCTCTCATTGAAAAGATCGTTCAGACAGGTGACATGAGCTATATCGACTCCAAAAAGTAATGCTGATTTAATATTAAATTGCTTCTGGAAGTGGAGAAATGTTCTCAAGACAACCTCGTTATTCCGTGGTGTGTTGAACTCTTTTGATAGTCCACTTATAACAAAGTCACCCATTCTTGTTTTAACTTTTCCTAAATCAGCATCAGCCATTCTGATAGTTGTGAATTTCGCATCAGTCAAATGCTTATCATTAATCATATCTTCCAGATCCATATGAAACACATTTTTATCGAATGTGACATCCAAGGACTTCGAATCCTCTCTTCTTAATGTGGCAGAAAATCCAACAAGAGCAATGTCAGAGGAAGAGTCTTGGACCTTAAAATAATCAAGAATCCTCAGGTAAGAGTCAGCGGCAGCATGATGGCATTCATCAATTATGATCAACTTGAAGTCTTTTGGATCAAACTTTTCCATTCTTCCTCTTACCAAGGTTTGAGTAGAGGCAATAATGATATCAGCATTGGGACTCGCAACATAACTTTCCATCTCTATCTCAACAATCTTGTCAGGATGTGACCTTCTACAAGTCGCAGCGGCTTGAAACGCTAATTCTTTCCTGTGCACCAATATTAACGTTTTGTTGCCATGGTCATTGATGGGTCTGATCTGATCTATCAAGTTTGAGAATATAACAGTCTTACCACCACCAGTGGGAAGAGAAACAGCAATTCTTCTCACACCTTTTTCCAATTCATCGACGCAATTCTTTATACATTCTTGCTGATATGGCCGTAGTTCGAACTTTGCTTGTGTTGTGTAGTAATGTATAAGCGGCGAATGTACAATCTGTTGGTGCTTTCTGATCAGTGGTGGCTGATATTGCCTTATTCTCCATGGGCCACGGAGGGCTTTCCTCAAGTGGAACATCGATATGACCAACTGAGCAGTTATCCTGGATTCACTAGAGGGAAAGAAAGTCAGAAGATTGTCCTTGTTTTGTTTCATATGATCTATAAACTTCTGCAATGAGCATCGCGCATAACCACAATGTAAGTGCACATAACCATGTCGGAAGGGGTCGTGGCTCTGAGAAACGAAATGCCCACCTAACTCCAAAGCTGCGTTTGACGAAAAGTATACTGCACCCATAACGAACCCCTTTAAAGAGCACACCCGAGGTTTCATCCAAATTCATTTTTTTGCAGTTTTCATCCTCTTTCTGCTTTGCCTTTTTGATTTGTGTGGTGTTTACTGAACTAATCAGAAAAGCAAAAAATACAAAAACACACCACACAGAACAACACCAAGAAACGAGAAGGGGTACACAGAAAGCATGAAGCTCTCACTGATATGGAACGCACTGCTTTCACTCGGGCTCACGGCTCTGGTAGCTTCTCAGGAGCAAGAACAACGCCAGCGAAGCACAGACCACACGAATAACTGGGCTGTCCTAGTGTCCACGTCAAGATTTTGGTTCAACTACAGACACATGGCTAACGTTTTGAGTATGTACAGAACGGTCAAGAGGTTGGGAATCCCTGATTCCCAGATCATTTTGATGATGAGTGATGATCTTGCATGTAATCCAAGAAACCTATTTCAAGGTTCAGTTTTCAACAACGCTGATAGAGCGATTGATCTATATGGGGATGACATTGAGGTTGATTACAGAGGTTACGATGTGACTGTTGAAAATTTCATAAGGCTATTAACTGATAGATGGGGCCCTGATCAACCAAGATCTAAGAGATTATTGACTGATGAGAACTCTAATATTTTCATATATATGACTGGTCATGGTGGAAATGAATTTTTAAAATTCCAAGATGCTGAAGAAATTGGATCATGGGATCTGGCTGATGCTTTTGCACAAATGCATGAAAAGAAGAGATATAACGAGATCTTATTCATGATCGATACCTGTCAGGCAAATACAATGTATTCCAAATTCTACTCCCCAAATATCTTGAGTGTTGGATCTTCTGAATTGGATGAAAGCTCATATTCTCATCATAGTGATGTTGAGATCGGTGTTGCTGTTATCGATAGATTCACATATTATAGTTTGGAGTTTTTAGAGAAGATTGAGAAGAACTCGACTCTGACATTACAAGACTTGTTTGATTCCTATACTTTTGAAAAAGTGCACTCTCATGCTGGTGTTAGAACAGATCTATATAGTAAAAATCCAAAAGATGTTCTCATCACTGAATTTTTTGGAAATGTCCAACAGGTTATTTCTGATGATGCTGAAAGAGACATCCTATACTTGTTGAATCATAAAGAAGAGGATGTTATTGGAGATGAGTTTATACCTGTCAACCATACTGTTGATAGCACAATCATAAATCAGTTTTCTTCAAATGTTATCAGGATCAAGAAGGAGTCTGAAAGATCTACTCTAAAACATTATGGCGGACTTGTTGTGATAGTTCTTGCCCTAGCGGTCTTTTTGTTATCTCTGAAAAAATAAGAAATCACAAACGTCGATAATATATACCCTACTACAGCATTTTATGTACATCATGTGTATACAGCAAGACAATGTAAATGTGAAACAACATGACAAGACAAAAACAGTTCTCAGCTAAAAACAGGCCGTAACACGAGAAATGCAGAGCTTCAGCCAATCCAACATCCTCAAGCTATAATTCAATAACGGCTGAAGGGTTCAACTCTCTAACACTTTGTCTAATCTGACCAGCTTTGTTAAGATTCTCATCGGTAATCTGATTCTTACGATCCCTGTTATCTGACATCTCGCCAACCCTCGAAGCAAACCTTCTGTAACTATCAGAAGTTTCAAAATCATCCTCATCCTCATCTTCATCATCTAGTTCTATTCTGGATGGCTGGAACCAACCCGTTTTATCAACAGGAACAGAACTCGAAACAATCTCCCTTTTTAAGGATGATGAGGCTGAATGTCTTCGAGTATGATAATTGAAATGGTTCGTAGTAATACCAGTAGGATGATGGTTATTATGGTGGATTTGATGATGGTTGGCTGAGCTGTGATAAGCCCATGGTTTCTTTGACTGTGACTGGAATTTTGACCTATGATAAGGATGTAGGTAAACTTTCTTGGTCAAACTCTCTGCATCTGGAGAAGAAGATAAGCTTGAGTCATTGCCATTTCTTGACAACGGAGCTCTATCGTGTAACGTGGAAGAAATTGATTTTTCCACTTGCGATGAAGGAGCCATCAACGAAGGAGCAGATGAGACATCACTTAAATAGTTATCTTCAAGGTTAACTGACGAGAAACCAGTACGTAAATCATCCAAGTCATCAGTTTCGGTTCCCCCATCGATGTCTCTTCTGTCTGGCGCATCTGGAGTATGAGAAGTAGCGACTGATGAGTCCGCTTCCTCTAACACAAATAAGGCATCATCATCTTCAAACTCAATTGCTTCTGTCGTTACGCTCGTATGTAATGGGGACTTGCCAAATGCTGGAGATCTCAGGTTGGGTGGGACATATTTACCAGAATTGGAGGAAAACGAGTTGAAAGAACCACCTCTTTTACGCGCCTTCTTATGAGTGGTGGCATAATAAGGAATCCAATTGGAAGTAGTACTGCCTGTCTTTGGTGTTGTAGGTCTTTGATGAGGTGGCTGATAGACACCTTTTCTACTTTTTTCAAAGTTTTCCATGTAGTGAGCGGAAACTGACGGAGGAGTGAAGAAGTCCTTTCTGTTGAATTGACTCTTCTTGAATTCTTGAAAATGGTTCGTGATTCGAGTATTTGGAGTCGGAATTGCAAATGACCTGGTTTGTGAGGACCCATTAGCTGTCCCACTGATGGTGATAGGTTTAACTTCCAAATACTGTGATTTCTTTTCAGAATTTTCCTTCTCAATGAGTTCGAGATCGTCATCAATTGTTAGGCTTTGAACTTTCAACAATTCCTCCTTCATTAGCTTCAAGTCTCTGTTATCTGGATCAAGTGTCAAACAGTATCTCAAAACGGTGAACAAATCAGTGGACATGGATGAGAAGATATCAAAAAGTGCTTCACGATTACATGCAAAGTAGCTGAAAGATTTGTCAGTTTCATTGGCAACACTGAATGGACTTTTTCTGAAAACCAAATTCAACAAACAGATACCAATTGACCAAATATCAATCTTAGCAGCATCATATATCTGAACATTCTTCTCATCAAACAATTCTGGTGCCATATATCTCTCACTACCAACACAGAAATCATTGCAATACCTTGAAGTAGACGCTAAGCCCCAATCAGATAACCTAATTGTCCAGTCATCAGCAATCAAAATGTTCTCGGGCTTGATATCACGATGATAGATGGACTTGGAGTGTGCAAATTCAACAGCACTGATTAATTGTAGTATGACATTAATGATGTCCTTAGTTGAGCTTGGACCAAGTCCTTCCTTGATAGCTTCATAAAGATCACCACGAGGACAGTACTCCAAGATAATAAATGAATCAAAACAATCCAAAAAGGAAACAATGTTCAAATGATGACCTAGTCTTTCATGTATCTCAATCTCATGCAGAGCTTCTTCACAAATATCATCGTCCATATGTTTGATTGATTTCGAAAATTTATGTTGTTGGGTCTGGTATTTTGAAGGCTTATCATCATCAACTTTGAACACGTATTTCACAGCCACCAGTTTCGAACGCTGAATATCTTTGGCCAATGAGACTATACCATACGCACCTTCGCTGATGTCTTGTAGTTTCTGGTATCTGGAGTTCAACAGGCCCCCCTCTTTATAGATTTCATAAGCCGAAGCCATTTCGAGTCAGAAGATTGGTAGAATATGGGGTAAAAAATCCGTAGTAAAACTCGATTAGCTGGGGTAAGGGATTTCAACAAAACGAAAACAAATGTTAAACCAGTCTAGGAATTGTGAAAACTACTTTGTTGGGTTGACTAATTGATTTTCTGGATAACGCTGTAAATCATGAAAAGGTGACTTGGAGATATGAGTGGTTTGAGTGGAAGGAGATAAACTGAAAGGTCTGGGGTGTTTCGGTTGGGTATAATCGAGTGGCAAATATTTTATGTGTCTTTTTGATACCCACTATGTGATTATACTTGAGCAATGGGAGAAAATATTAATAGTTTGTTGATAAAGGTGGAGACACCAGTCGTTTGATGGTTGTTGGCTTAAAGACAGATGAAACACAATTGAAAACAAAGGTGAACTTGGTAGGAAAATATCAGGGGAAAGGACTCTTAGAGCCTGAAAACTATGTTTGATAAGGATGGTCTTCCTCTTGTATGTCTCTTTTTCAACCCTTTAACAAGGTCAAAGCTCCAAAAAATCTGTTGGTAAAACTCTCTCTGTATTGAATAGGGGGATCTGAAAAGGTGTCACAATAATAAACAGGGGTTTGAGGACGAATGGTGGGTGGGGGCCAACGCAGCAAAGAACAGCAGAGCCAGATCAGTTAGACGTGCTGGTTCAGCTGACGAGGGATAACAAAGCGTGAGACGATTGGATTGGAACGAGCAAAGTTGGAAGTTGAAGGTGGAATCTTGACGCAAGAGAGATGTCTCATGTCGGACACATAGATTTGTTTTGTTAGTCATTTCTGACGTTATTCCTGAGATTTTCTGGAACATATTTCGTTGACTACCGGATTCGGAAATAAAAATGTACAGAGTCTATTAGGGTGGAATGTCAATAAAAAAGTCTCTTCATATTTCGTTACATGCTTTCGCTCTCATTAATGTATTCGGTCATATTCTGGTTGCTGTGTGTCACAGTAGATTCAGGAGTGGGTAGAGACGTATACTCTTCCTCTTCCTCATCTTCAGTTCTGTTGTGCTCCTCCACCTTCTGGTCTTCAGCTGCTTTCTCGTTATCAAGATCTTTGAATTTGACAGTCCCTTTATCGTGACTCTTCTCTAATTTGCGTAACACTCTGGCAGCATTTGCTGTTTTCCTCAAGGTTGATGGTTTTGCGATACGCCCATTACCTTTCGTGACAGATCTTGGGAATTTCAGGCCTTTAGATGATGGTGGATTGGTGGCTTCAAATGGTGGGAAAAATCTTCCAAATGGTGATGCAGATGGTGGAAATTGTGTACGATTCTTCATATACGGCTGTCTCTCATAAACCTCATATGCTTCCTCATTATCATCTCCCTCCTCATAGCCCTCAAATTGAGGGTAGTATGGGTTCTCATACCGCTGGCCATAAGGATCAACAACCAACATTTGCGGAACGGCTGGTGATTGAGCATGATTGTGTGAACTATAACCATAAAAGGCAGGTGGTGGCCCAACAGGAACATAATCAATAGGATATGACGGTATATCAAGGGGCTCACCAGTTGCTTGGCTATCATAATATTGACCATTGGTTATATGTGAAGCATGTGAGTAGTGTAACTGCTGTGGATGGTAAATTCCAGGTGGTAATGTGCCTTGTGTAAAATGAGGTGGATAGTATGACACCGGAACCACTTCTTGGTCTTCGTCTTCTTCATCAAATCTGTCAAAGTTAGCTTCGAATGACACTTCTTGGAAAGGAGTTCTCGCCAGTGTTTGGTCTATTAACATCTGGCCATCAAATTCATCTGGTGCGTTGAAAAATACTGATGGATCTATGAGAATTGGCTGGTCATTATTCTGAGGGAAATAGTCGAGTGGGAAATCATCATCAAACCTTCCGGGGGTCACCACTGGGGTATTGTTTTCCTCGGTGATGATGAACGTCTGCCCAACAGGGCGTTCATCAAGATTTGACGGAGATGATGAATTGAAAGGAGCAGTAACGTCTAGTGTACTGTCATCTTTGTTGGGGCTTTCATAAGAGACGGGCTCATCAACTTTCTTGTTGGCAACATATTCCAGCAACTGATCATGTAAACTTCGACTATCATCATATACAAACGATAAGGCAGGTTCAGTCACGGGTTTAGTGGTACCAGCTTGACCAGATTGTTCCTTCTTCATGTCTCTCTCTAAAGCATCTGCAAATAACTTATCATGCATGACACTGTACCAGAAAAACACCTTTTGCTTTTTCTGAGTTCTCAAACATTGGTTTCTGTATAGAAATTCCAAGAAGGGTGACTTCGAGGGTTCCAAAATGGCATCAGTCCCGCATTTCAGACTTCTCAAATCAGAAAAGATTCCTTCTTCAAACTTCTTACGATCAACAATCTCCCTTCCGAATAGTTCAAACCTGTAAACGATACAACGAACAATATCAGTACCAGTAATGAAATATAAGTTGTTCCAGATAACACATGAAACAAACCCCTCCTCTTGGTTTAGATAGTATCTTCTTATGATTTGATTTTCCTGCCAGCTAGTAGGCGCTGTAGCTAAAAAAAACTTGAGGTCTTCTATCAGTGTTAAATTTTCTTGAACCGATGAGGCTCTTATCCTCTCCAAAGTGTGTTGCTTATGTTCATCTCGTAGATTCGAACCCAACGTATGGGTGAGCTTCGACCCCTCCGATTCCTCCCTGGTGGACATTGAGAAAAATCCTGTGTAAATCTGCTGAGAAGATGGACCTAATGAGTGAATGAGTTGGATCCAGCGGGCAAATAGCAGATATTGCAGCTTTGATGGCCAGCTAGAAAGAGTCTGAGGGAGATTTAGTGAAATTAAACGAAAGTAATGTAATGAGGTGACAGTTATCAGCCGATAACAATAGTATTTGACCGAAGGAAGCAACCAAAAAACTACCACGAGCTCCAATGAAAGCGAGTTTGGTATGACAGAACAATGGCTGGGTCTGATTGAGTACTGGCTTCAATTCCTTATAGAACGACGAATACTTTGTGGTAAACTTCAAGGAAAGTTACAACTTTTGATGGGTTTGTTTTTTGTTTCATCTTGTAAATATGAAACATTCCGACTCTTCGAACAATGCGAGATCCGACCTTTGCCAAATGAGGCAAGCTCATTCGATAGCAACCTGTCCGTGGCTATTGCTGACTACACTTCTGGGTGACAAACACTCTATAGGAAGGTCTTAAGCAGCCACTGAGGCACTATAAATACATGTAAAACGTTCACTTGTTAGGTTTTGTCATTTCACCCAGGAAAATAATAACATCAGGAACAAAACTGAACAACGTGATTTGAGTGATCTATCAGGGCACTATGCTCACTCAAGAGCTGACCAAATGATACGTCTTCAAGAAACTTCTGGCCCAGTATAACATAAGAGGCGAGTTTCAGGTCTAGCAGTTCAGGCTTGACATCTCCAGACATAAATTTTGTACCCTTTTTCTCAAGAATACTCTCTAAATTCTCCAAAGCACCCTTAAATTCTTTGTAGTTTCTGCTTTTCTCGAACTCAATTCCCCTCTTTACTTTTGGTAAGTATTTATTCAGTATAGAGTATGAATCATCATGATAAAGAGCAGCGATATTTGGATTCCTTATATTGAACCCGTTCCTTCTTGTCAGACTGGATATAACATTGTGTGCCCCATATGATTGGAGCTTCTCATTGAGTGTATAACCTTGGTATATTTCAGACTGTTTGGGCTCACTTATATCAAAAAGAAGTGAAGTGATCCAGTAGTCATAGAAGACAACATCTATCAATTTTATGAGAATAAGTTCAGAACTGGACTGAACCCGACTCAGATTTATTTCATCAATACTAATGTAGTCCTTCACAATCTTATGATGACTTTTATTTCCCTCTTCAATGAATAATGGTAAGAATCCTCTGGAGTTTGAGTTATGTGATAGGACAAAAAGCGAATTCTTCTTCAAAGATTTCTCATTGTGTAATTTTGGTAGTTTGATTGAGTTCTTTATAGAGATGGCCAACTCAGCAGCCAAACATAATGGATCAGTGGCAAGGATTGTATGATCTTTCAGTACAAAGACATTATAAACCCCCAATTTGAAATGAGGTGCGTTATCATCTGTTAGATCGGTATCGTAGCTGAATGAATAAAGACGGGCCTCAATTGCCTGCTTCTCTTCAGGGGTCAACTGCTCCACTGGTGGATAAACTTTCAGTGGGAAAGCGTCAAATACCTTCTTGACAGGAGTAGGAACTGTCAGATAAGAGGACATTTGGGTATGTGGGATCAAATGTTTGGTGCTTGTTGGTAACCTTTTTTTTTTCTAATGATTTTTTCGAGCAAACTAAAACAAACAATCAAAAGGGACTCAAACAACCAATCAAAAAGTAAACAGTACTATGTCGATGACAGAAGACGGATACTCAAACATCCCAGACTCACCTCTTCACCCTGAAGCTGATGTGGAGGCTAAAATTCCCGAACAGGCCCCGGACTCGAAAGAATTGGACTTCCTTGACCTGAACCCAGATATAGATGATGCTGATGATACAACAACGCCCTCAAACAATGGAGACTCACAAAACAAGCAAGAAGGATTCCAGCTTAAGTTTGAGCCGATGATCATACCGTCACCTTCAATATCATCAAATCCCGCAATTAAGCCTAGAAGACTTTCAGCTGTGCAACAGACCAAATTCAATGGTTATGTGGAGGAGCAGTTACATCACATACAGAGAAACTTCATCCAGTCATTAGGTCTAGGTGAGAATGGATACAATGACCTTTCATCGTTACTGAGTGATGTAAAGAGTGTGATCAACTTCATATGGCTCTCCATAGACCCGAACTCATCATCAAGTCATAACTCCTCAGAGTCAATCAAATCAACTCTATTTGGTCAAACCAGCTATCTCATATCTATCGCAAATGATCTTCTAGACTACCTCGTGAAGTTCAAACTTACGAGAGATTCAGCTATTCAACTTTTAAAGATACTACAATCCTTGGATTCCAAATTCTCGAAACTAATAGATGGCGATATTCCAGGAGGCACTAAGCTTCTACAAACTGAAAAGGTAAGAATAAATGGAATTGCCGAAAGATCAAGAGTGTTTGTTGCTAGTTATTTTGAGAAAAATGGCATTGACGAATTTCACTATGAGATCAGCACGGTTTATGAGGGCGTCCTGGAAAGAACTGGATGAACCACCCACTTTTTTTGAGTTATAAAAACAGATGGCTTTATGTCTGGTGTGAGGTGTCCTCTGTATATCTCGGGTAGCCTCTTTGAACACAGTAGGAGGTCCTAATGACGACCATCACTGTATAATTCTCAGCTAATTGCATGTAACTCGTATTACGTAATATTATTTCGGATAGCTTTGGTCGCCTATATTTTATCAACAAAGAAATCAACCAAAAGACTCTCGTCTCTCTGCCTGAACCAGAGGCACTGAACGCCATGAGCTCGCACAAATACCAGAATGTATCACAGAATCCTATCGATAGGTCCACATCTGGCACTCGGGATAACAGTGCAGAGGCTGATGATGACGAGCTCGAGTCATATGAACTGGAGTTCAGTGACCTCAACTCTCTAGACTATGACTTAGCGGACACCAACCAACTAGAGGAGGTTGAGCTAGATGAAACCCACTTCCAATTCAGTCAACTCGATAAATCAAATATGAAAATGGCCTTCATGAATATGGCAAATTCAATCTTGGGTGCTGGTGCCATAGGAACGCCCTTTGCAATGAGCAATTGTGGAATAGTTGGTGGTGCCATAGCCCTTGTATTATTGACAGTTTTGGTCGACTTTACACTGAGGCTGATCGTTATAAACCTGAAACTATCTGGGAAGTCCTCTTACCAGGACACTGTTGAGCATTGTTTTGGTCTTAGGGGAAAAGTTGTTATCATCTTCACACAGGCATTGTTCGCATTTGGTGGAAGTATTGGATTTTGTATCATTATTGGGGATACAATTCCTCATGTTTTAAGAGCTTTCTTCCCTGGATATATAAATCACCCATTTTGGAGCTTCATGTTTTCCAGAAACGTTGTTATTGTGCTGGTAACGTTGACGATTTCATATCCATTGTCGCTAAGTCGAGACATCTCCAATTTAGCAAAAGCCAGTGCACTTGCATTGGTTAGTATGGTGATAATCATAACAATTGTTCTGATTAGGGGTCCTGCTCTACCAGCTGAGGCTAGGGGATCGTTCAACTTATCAACATTATTCATCTCACCAAGGATTTTTCAAGGAATCAGTGTGATCTCTTTCGCGTTGGTCTGTCATCACAACACAAGTTTCATTTTCCACTCCATGAAAGATCCTTCATTGAATAGATTCTCAAAAGTGACACATGCTAGTTGTTTCGTATCGATGATTGCAATTGCACTGATTGGATTTGGTGGCTTCATAATTTTTAAGGATAAAACCAAAGGAAACATTCTGAATAACTTCCCTAGTGATGATAATGTGGTTAACATTGCCAGATTCTGTTTTGGATTCAATATGATGACAACATTTCCACTTGAGATATTTGTTCTACGAGATGTTTTAAGGGACTTGTGGTATATAAGACAATCAACAAGTCCAGAGCTTTCGAATACAAGTCACATCTTGTTGACATCTATTTTGGTATCCATCACTATGGGAATCTCACTAACAACATGTAACCTGGGGGCACTATTTGAATTGATTGGTGCTACTACTGCATCAATAATGGCATATATACTTCCGCCTTTATGCTATCTACAAATGACAAAGTCTACAAGGAAAAGCTTGAGGATGAAGATAGTTTACTACGGCTGTATCATTTTTGGATTTTCTGTTATGTTCATATCATCTACACAGACTATTCTGAAAGCTTGGAAGAGCACAGATGATGTTCACTGTGTTGTATGACTTCGTATAGATCACTCATCATCTTCATCATCAAAAATGATCTTATTTTTCCGTCTAACGTGTACCGTTTCACTTTGTTCCTCATCAACATGTTCTTCTTCATTGTCAACACTGTAATCATTTTCGATTCCGATCTCAGACACGTCATCATCAGCATCGTCACTATCACTTTCGTCACTTTGTTCTGGTGCTCTAACAGAAGCTGAGACCCTAGTTTCTCTCTGAGAACCATTCGGAGCGACGCCACTCACGTCAACATCAGAATCACCAGAAGGTTGATCACCTACTACCTCATTGTTCGGTATTTCATCAGAGTCATCCTCACTCTCTGATTGATCAATAAACAGCTTTCTCTTGGATTGTGGAGATTCCAATTCATCTGTAGGTCTTCTTTTGGAAGCAATAGCTGGCTCCTCTCTATCAGCCTGTGCCTCCTGCGAAGCTGCATTTTCTGATTCAATAACATCACTGGCTTTCAGTTTTCCACTCAAGAAGTCATTCACCTGATTCTTGGACAATGTACCATTATTTTGGTTTAATAACAAACGTAGCAGTCTCTCTCTTTCAAAGAATGCTTGATCTGCCTCGTCATCACTTTCATCATCAGAATCAACTACATATTTTGACGAAATGTGAGTTGTTCTTTCTTCATGTTTCTTTCTGTGCCCTCCACCATCAACCTCATTATCTGATTGTTGGTGCATTGGTAAGTCGTTTCTCTTCTTTCTTCTTCCTGTGCTCTTACCATCTCCGGATTTTGATGAACGATTAGAAGACATGGGTTTCTTGTTTTTAGTTCTCGCAACACCTCTAGTTGAGGACTGTTCAGATTGTGAGATATTGCGCTCTAGTTCATCGAGATCATCACCTCTATAGGAGACTGGCTCTGGTTCGTCAAAGTCAACATCAAATTCTGCTTCATCACCTGATTCGTATCTTCTATTGTCGTCATATTCATCATCGGATTCGTAGTTGTTCAAACTTGCATTATGTTTCTCATACTCCGCTCTGATATTCTTGATCTCAATGAAATCATTGGCAACTTTACCATCTGCAAATGGAACAGGTGTTATCAAAAAGGTCTTGACATGATTCAACACCTCCACCAACTTGGCTTGGTCAGCATGTACGCCGAATAAACATTCATCATCCGTACTATCAGGTAACATAAACCCGGCAAGCTTCAATATATATCTAATCTTGGCCTGTGTAACAAGTGCCCTCTGGAGCTCTTCTGTGTCAGAATGAATAGCGATCGGTTGAACGTTGACTTCTCGTTGCTCGATTTCTTGTTGAGATGGTGCAATATCGTGGTTCAATTGTTGCATTCTGAGAGTCACGACCCTTTCAAGCTCATCACCTAACCACTCAACTAGGTGTTTTTTGTCATCATCGATCAAAGCAGCAACCATGATAGCAACTTCAGCCTCTCTATCCATAGTTTCAATGTTCTTGATGGTAGCGATTTGGGAAACCGTTGTTGCTTTGCCTTTTCTCTCCTCAAGAATCTCACCTGTATTCAAATAATATGAAACATCTTTTGATGATATGACAGGGAACAACATCTCGAAATATAATGATGGGGTATTATCCAAACTGGATTTCATTTTCTTCATATAGTGTGTAAGGAATTGGGATACGTGGTGTCTTATTCTAGAACTCTTAGGCAATCCATCATCTGCAAGCATTGAGTGAAGCAAGTACTGAAAATCCAAGCGGTACAACAGAGTATGCTTTTTTTGCTCGAAGAATGTTCTATGGAAAAACTTGATCGCATTCTTCAGCGACTTATCAGGAAGATCTTGAAATCTTTTCAAAAATACGACATAAGTGTTGATGGTTCCATGGTTTGCAAACTTGAGCTGGATTTTTTTGAAGTCAGACTTTCTTTTCTCGGATAGCTTAGAGGCCAGCATTGAAACAGATTCGTCATCTAGCGAGCTCAAATTATCAATTGCAACCTGTTCGTTGGTAAGATTCTTCTTCACCTGTCTATTTTTCTTTCCTAAAATGATTTTTTTCATGTCCTCCTTAGCGTATGACTCTAAAGTCTTAAATAATATATCGATTACCTCAACACAAGTGTCCACAAACTCTGGAGCCCTTTTGTGTGCCTCTTTTGGATAGTAACTGATAACATCGATGTAGCCTGTTTTATGGAACAGTCTTTCTTTGATATCGGTGGCAAGGTCTTGAAAATCTGTATCATCAGACGCAGACATAGTTTCAACAATATAGAGAAGCTCCTTCACAGCGATTAGAGCAGCATGTGCCACACCCCAATCACGAGTTGATTTTTCGGCACTGTCTGTCAAGAACTTGAAGATCAATCTGAAAGCAGACTCAGACAAAACATCTCCAACAAGGGCGTAGTCGGTGGATCCGACGTCTTTCCCATTTCTTAACCTTTGGGCTTCCAGAAACCACGACAGAAATGTCAGATACTGGATTTTCTCACGTGACTTTCCGCTATCAGACTGAAAATAGCGGTTGCAAATGCTAGCAAATGGATTGAAGACACCATCGATGAAGTCACAAACAAAGGAATGGAAGTATTTCTTATTAGCAGCACCAACTGTTATTTCAGGATAGGTCACCTCCTCATCAGCTTCATATTTGAATCTTTGAGGTTTATGCCAGCCTTTATGTGAGTCAAAAGCTTTCAATGAGTTCTTACTAGTCAATAAGTTACCACCACCAGAAACAGTCAATCTTCCCATATCTGGTGTTTGCAAAGACAGTAGAGTTCCAAATCTCCCATGCCTGCTAGAACTGTTCTTCTGGAACTTTGCTTTCATTTCTTTCTCCTTCGATAGCAAATCACCAAGTTCTAGTCCCGAGCCTGACTTCGTTGATTGCTCAATGTTTTCACTCTGTGACATGACATATTGGGGCCTTATACTTCTCGTAAGGTAGTGTATGATGTCCAATATTAATGTTGGTAGATCGTCATTGTTTCTCTCATCCTCTAAAGTGCTTGCAATTGTTAACAAGAATGTGAAGACTAGATTGTGTTCAAAAGCAGATATACAGGCCCCAACGCTAATATCCTCATAGTTTACACCTCTTGGCAAATTATCATTCAGACTTGACTGTTTAGCTGCCTTCTGGGTGATTTTAGTTATACCGGCAGGTTCAATGGCCAGCAGATTTCTGAATAGTGTAATACAAAGTCTCAGTATACCATTGTCTGAAGGTTTTCGATCCCAATAAGTCACAGCAAGAATAGGCAAAGCAATCTTTATGACAGCTTTCAGAGCTTTTCCGTTTCCAAATGATAGAATAAGCTTCTTATAAACCAGCTGATGTTTCTTAAGATTACTATAGTGTTGTAGTTGTTCCTTGTACATCCCCTTAGTAAGCTGTAATGGCCACGTTAGGACAATCAATAGTTGCAAACAAAGTCTAGCAATCTTATTATCATAATCCTTCGAATAACCTGAAATTGTAGTCTTTTTTGTAGTGCTATCTTCCCATAAACATAGGATTACCACCAGGTCATTGACCAATCCAGCTTCAGCACATGCGACCGCAACTTCCCACGAGTTTCCCTGATCGTCATAGGTCTTTAGCCATTTTTTGATATCCTGAAGACAGAGCAAGGCTTCTTCCCCTAGCTTGTACGGTGGTGGCTGTATATCTGATGAATGATCCACACCACCCAGAGCTGATGTCAAAATTGAAATATAAGATTTGATCTGGGTTGGTGTGAATTTTCTGTGTTGATGCTGAATCACAGGCGAATTCTCTTGCACATCTTCCAAGTCTTCAAGATCATCGGCAAGCTGCTCTTCCAGTGTCATATCAGCCTCGGGTATATCATCTCTGGAGGTCATGTTGGAGCTCTCCAACGGGCTTTGTTGGTTAAACACTGCTTTCTTTGATTTACGCGACGAAATATTTTTCTACGCGTTTTTTTGTTTAATTTGGATCAAGGGAATCGCGATTTGGCGTAATGAGGACGCTACAGTATGATAATTAGTTTGAAGAAAGGTTTGTATTGAGGGTCTAGGGGTCATACAATTCTTATGCATCCAATATTTGTCTATTCTATTGATCCCAATTAGGCCTCTAGTTCATTTAAACGCTTGAATGTAAAAGGCTCATAGGCGTATCCTTCACCTTCAAAAAATTTACTCATAGCTTCAACCCAATGTAGACGAAGTGAATGCAACATTGCCGAAGTTCCTTCCATCAAGACCAAGATACAGACTGTAAGAGCAAACCACATGCCAAACAAAATAACCACTTTGATAACTTGAAGAGGGGATCCTGGTTTATCACTAGAGAACGCATTAGCAATAGTCATGGACCATAAAACAGAAGACAATTGAGCATGAGCCAAAGAAAGAGCCCATAGTCGTAGATAAGATGCAGTGTGTGAGACACAGTTCAAGCAAAATTCAATTGTATGAATCACTTGGTGGATCATAATATCACCAAAATCAAATTCTTCTGGTTCAACATAGTAACCAACTGCAAATTCTTCTCCAGCATCTTCATCAGCATCTTGAACTTGATTATTATGAAGTTGATCATGCAGTCCTGAATATCCTAGTTTTATTGCATTGTTATTTCTATGACGTAGGATCATAGGCTTGGACAACAATAGTGTAGGGACACAGATAGCGGCTATCAACAGGAGAAATACTTGAAGAGGTGCTTGAAATCTGAATAATTCAATTTCGACAGTACCAGGGGATAGAACCATATTGATCAACATATTCAATAGTCCTGGAGCTGGTTTCTCGATAGCTATCCAGTCAACGGTCCATTTGTAGATTATTGTGAACACCAGGTAACCGAAGATTGAACACATGAAGGCAATACCAGGAACAAAATTTGTCCATATATCAAGGTAGGATTTTTTGAACCTATAATTGACAAACGAAAAGCACAAACTGTAGAGCATGTGAGCGAATCCCATCAAGATTGAGAGTTTCATTTTGAACGAATTTGTGAAGATCAAGTTGTTTTCAGTTCCGTGCCATGCCCAATCTAAACCAAATGGGTACACTCCAACTTTGATAGCTTCAACAGTTTCACCTGCTTGAAATTCCTCTGGGTATTTCCAACCTGATTTGAACAAAGTCATAGACTTTGAAAAAATATCATTGTAAAGAAGACCAGTATATATGGAGAAGATACCCATAAGTAATAGAATATAACGACCAGAAAATGCCATATCAAAAATTTCATCTTTTTTCTGTAATTTTAACTTTTGTTCATTCAAAACTAACACCAAAGCAACTAGGAAAACAATGAATCCATGACCAACATCACCAAACATGATCGAGAACATAAATGGAAATGTTACAATAGTAGCTAGACCTGGATTCACCTCTTGGTAAGACGCTATACCGTAAGCATCAACAATAGACTGAAATGCTTCTGTGAACTTATTAGTGCGATGAAATGTTGGAGGTGCGATGTTGGTGGATAAGATGGTCAAAACTGGTGGCGCAGCCCCATGAACATCTCTTAGGGCATTCTTTAAGAAGTCCAGTTCAGATGTTGGAACCCAACCGTCAGCAGCCAACCCTCTGTCTCTGTCTTCAAATAGATTGAGTGTCAAGTGGACCATCTTTTCTTTTTTAATAATAGCTTTCCATACTTCAAGCTGGTCAGCGATAACAAACAATTCTGTATGTAATTGCTGATGTGTACTCTCTATGACTTGATCTAAATCAGTAACCTGTGCATTGATTTGATTTAGTGTTTGCTGATAAATGTCATTATCTGCTCTGACATCAAACACTTTCCCGTCCAATGAGTCCACGATTCTTCTAACCTTCTGTAACAGTAATTGCCCATGTGTGAAAACAATGAAAACGTCCTTCTCAACACCAGTTCCAACATAATCCAGAATAGGCTCATTGATAGGCTGATGGTTGAAGTATAGATTTCCTCTGAGTGTTCTCCAAAGAATTTTATTTAAAATTTCAATCTTGGATCTTGGAATTGATCCTACAACAAAATTCAGTGCCAGATCATCCAAGTTCGAGAGTTGAATTCCAGCTTCAAGACTTTCTTGCTCTAGAAGTAATGGAGCATCATCAATCTGATCCAAACTGATCCTGGCTTGTTCCCTTACTGTTGGTTCGAAGAACGCTCTAGATCCATTCAAGACGTATCTCTCTTCCAGAAGTGAAAACTGTCTCTTCTTCAAATCCTCATACGATGTTTCCAGCTGAGAGACTCTTTTTTCTAATATATCCACCTCTGAAACGAGTGTTTCAATACTCGACACAGATTCCTGCCTCAATGCCAGCAGTGGGTTGTGGGCAATGTGAAGATTATGCTGATTTGCAATGACGCTTTCGAGGTATCTTAACTGACGTTCAACGTTATCCAACTTTCTTATTTCCTTGACATAATTTCTTTGAAAGGCACTAACTTCCTTATTTTTATCGATGAAATGAATGTTTCCCAGTTCACCCAGAGATAGTACAACGTCTCTAGAGATCTCTTTTGGCATGTATATCTGGATCAAAGTCATGTCCGCAGAGCCTTGAACTTCAGTTAGTTATTTGCTTCACAATGAAGTGGTGTCGAATTGTGCTCAACAGTGCCCCTAGGAAGAACATCAGACACTAAGCACAGCCTGTCTGATGATCCAAGCGGCTGATAGTAAAGAAGAATACATACGGAAGACCGCCTCTTCTATTGACATGGTTGATAGAGATTGACCAGAAGCACTCGGTTTACAGACATGCAATTGTCAAGACAAGAGCTTTTAATTTTCTGTGGTCTGGCGTTTAATCCATGGAAACGGAAAACTCGAGAGAGTTTACAAAGGCGCGGGTGAGTTGCTTAGGTAACCGAGCCAAGTTATATCACGTGAGTAGTCTGGGTAATGAGCACTTGTTGATCGTGACACATAAAATGAGAAGTCTAATCTCTGTGAATATTTTTGTGTCAAAAGCTGAGAATCAAACCTTCGCTTTGGTCGCAATGTTTACAATCACAGACATTCACCCCCACCTTGCCCAACGTCATGAAACCTTGAAAGAAAATGAATGCAGACGTGGTTGATTTCTTTACTAGGGTGATAGCACGTTGTCAAGTTGCTTTTCAAAGATCATTTGCTTTGATTACGTCCTCAATGTCACTCTCAGAATATCTTAAAGCCTTGCTAAGACTCTTCATTTTATTCCCTATCCCTTATTGTGTCGTCTATCCCTCTATAAAGACGTTCAAGGCTAAGAATTTCAATTTCAAGGGAAATTATCTTTCAAATTATATTTTGTACGATGCTGAATATTATGCATGGTTGAAGCTAAAAGAAGGGAAGCTGGAGGTGAAGAGAAGAGGCACCAAACATTCCATTATGATTAAGTTCTTAAAATGGTTCCATTTCTTCACATGGCTTGTCTTTTCAGTATCAACTCTATATGGACTGTTTCTAGTCACGTGAGTCCATCAACTGAAGAATGCGCTGGTACAAATAAAAGAGAGTATTATAAGTATGTCACTGTTGCTTTTGTCACTTCATCAGTCATCGAACTTGTCTTACTCAAAATTCCAACATATATTATCTTGGATCACTTTCCTAACTTGGTTTTGAAAAGGCCGGATAAAGAATCTGGTGCAGATGGATCAGGCGGTACTCAAAGCCCATCTTCTGAAGACGTCACACTTCAAAATATAACAACATCATCAATCGCAAGTTTTAGGGAACGTTCCAAACAAAGCTCCAACAGTCCAAGTCTAGAATATATGGTTTGAAATAAAAATGAAGTTACTGATCAAGTGAGATATATAGTTCACGTTCTTAGAACAGAGCTGATGGTCATCAAATACTTTTGGACGATTTCCTACTGATTCTTAATATAGAACGAGAAAGTCGGAACTTGAACTTAGCATACTTGTGGTCACTCTTCAAGCAAATACAGCAACTAACGACGTTAATGGTACTTAGCTGAAATATCACAGAAGTAAACAAAGCTGACGTTGACACAGCTTTAGGGATCTGTAGTGTTTGTTCCGATGAAGATGGTGCATCTCCAGTTGCTGGCTCTTCTGCAGATGGCCTTGATTTTCAGTTGAATGTAGATCATATTGCAAGAGATGGATTGATCAGTGCATCTTCAAATACTTTAGTTTGTGTTTCTTCGTGTGGCCCTGGAGAAATTACGGTTGAAACGAGTCTCCTTATTTTCCATCCACTGGATTTTGAGTCTCTTTATTTTCCATCCCCAAAATCCAGTCTCAACATTTTGTATGGCATTTTTTCGAGCTAGGACTTGAAGCCTAGGAAGGGAGTCTGGATGATTATATAATCACTCACTTACGTAAACTCACATGGTGTGCTCAGTGGTGTACGGGTGTGATCCTGTCTCGAAATTAGGCTGTGCAAGAAAAGCGAGTAATTACAACTGTACAATTAGTGTTAGCTGCTTCCCAAAGAACAGAGGACTGAGAGCGGTGTTTCGACTAGACCAAATGGAGAGACACCAGCAGCATCAAAGCAAGTCTTCTTCCATCTCCAGTACTTCGCGAGAGGAGGGTGTCTCTAGGCTGGAACCATCCTTCTACTTGTCTCCATCCTTATCACCATCACTTGACGATAATAGCACCATCACATATTTATTTCCGGACTTCAACGCTTTGAAAGCTATTTGCTCAAAAAGCCAGAACTATGAAACTGTCGAGATTAGTGGCTTTGAGATCTACATTGTTGAGCAATGGGCTTGTGAGAGAAAGTACTCCACTGTTATCACTTCCTATACCGGTGATAGCGATCATGAAATTAAAGCTGGCAGACTTACTCTCCCTACAAATCTTACAAAATGGTCGGAAAAAGTACTTCATTTCTTCAAGGAAATAGAAGACTCTGGTGCTAAGCCGAAATTGACTGAGCATGGTTACCTGTTCATCACCAATTTATCACAATTTCCTTCAAACCTAAACCTATTGCCTGTACCCAATGGTTGTGTGCTAGACGTATGGGATTGTTTTGTTGTCAATTTGAACTTGAGAAAACTCAAATGTGGTGGTAGATCTGCCATTTTGCTTTGTTCTCCTGCTGATGCAGCTGAAGACAAATTTAGACAGATCTATAAGACACATCCGAAAGTTGGAATAGTCTATGCTGTAAAGGAATTAGTCACTCTAATACAGATATGTCTTGTGGATTTCAAGCTATTGGATCCACAGTTCGTGGATGGTTTATTTTGCCAAAAGACAGAGGAAAAGATCATGGACTGGTGGAATATTTATGGTACAATGTACTACGGAGTAACTCCAAAAGATGGTATACTAGGACCAACTACCGTCGCAGCACTATTAGGTTTTGTTTTGAGTTGTCACTTCAGATTAGATATGGCTGGATCAGACTTTCCTAAAGAACCTTTCAACTATTTTAATTTCAGAGTTAATGTTGGTAAATTTCAGAAACAGTACAACCTGCATAGAACTTGGTATTTAGATCCAAGCACAGTTGAGAAGTTGTTCAGGGTGACATCAAAGGTCTCAAACTCCGATATCTCTAAGCTTAAAAAGGCTGTGAAATCAACAGTTCATGATATTGCTGGGAAGGCTAGTTCCGAACAATCTGCTGCAGATGTGTTGACCACTGACTTGGACAAGGCTATAAAGTATTTCAACTGCAGTGCAAGATTGGAATATCTATGGTTGGGAAAAGGTGACGTTAGAGATCTGAAAGGTTTTGATTACGAACTGGAAAGAACTGATTCATCAACATCAACCTCTGGTGCCATTGTTTCCACATCCACAATCAGATCAGGTGTTAGTAAAATTAGACATCTACCCAGAATGCTGCAATCAGAAGAGCATATGTCATCTAAAAGGAAAGTTAGAAAGGTTTCAAATGGGTCTGATGGTTTATGCGAAGCTGATAATCTATGTTTGGCTGATGAAGAAGGAGCTTTATTTAGCTGTCCAGCAGTAGACAAGAATCAGTGCTGTGATGTCGAGGTGACTTTCGGTAAAGAGCTGCAAAGAAGATCATCCTTTCCATATTTGGGTGCCGAGGTTGCAATTTGCCAGTTGGACTACTTCAACCATTCTGTGCCGTTACAGCCCATTGTTGAAGAAAACAATACTTTGAGAAAGGTCAGAAGCTCTTCATTCATTGATGAAGCGGTTGAAAAGTGGGATAGAGAAGTCTCAGAAATCAGGCTTGCCAAAATGCTCAAATACACCACTGTCGGGGCAAAACATCTGGAAGAAGTCTCTTCTCGAAAAAATAATAAAATTGAAGAGTACAGATCAACTATTCAGAATTGCAAGCAGAGAGTTTTCGAAGTCAGACATCAGATGACACCTATTTTCAACAATTGTGAATATGAACGGAATCAACAAGAAAGAGTCAATGCTAAGATCTCAGATATACAAGCTACCGGTGCCAGGTTGGAGTATGAAATCAGATTGTTGTCAACCAAGATCCGAGATACTGAAACAAGCGTTAATGATTTTGTTGGGAAAGTAGAAAAACTGGAACTTGCAATAAACGAGAAGTTCCTTGACCTAAAGTCTAATGATGATCTAGTGGACAAGTGGTACTCTAAGATAATTAATAATGAAAGACTCCGGAGCTACTGGTTGAAATTACAAGAATTTTCTTTTGTCAAAAGTCTAGTCGAGCACTATACTCAAGATAGTACGTCTCAGGACTTGGTAGGAAGCAAACTTAATACCCTCAAAGATGAACTTCTAAGCTGTGATACCACATCTATGAAAAATACAAGTAACGAAAAACTCAAACACACTTAATGAAACACATGAATATACACATTTATAATACCCATGACTAGAATGATTGTAGAAGTAGAAGAAATTTTAATACAGTGACACCTCATGGTATCATCTTCTCTAGGCTATCAACAAGTTTAGTCATTATGCTTAGATCTTCAGCTACCTGTAGATTATCTTTCTCTATTTCCTGCCTGCTTTTCTTTATTTCCTGTAGATATAACTCAGTCTTCAGCTTGAGTTTGCTCTCCACAGACTCGATACTTTGCTCACCATTAGTGGTGCCATCGGTCACAGAGTCAGCAAGAGAGTTGAATATTTCCTGCTGTTTCTCCAGCAGTTGTTTCCAAGACCCAATCATGTAGTCCGTCCTCTGTATATCCATAAGCAGCTGTATATTCTCCTCGACTATTCTACTCACTGTGTCTTCTTCTTCATGGGATCGTTCCAGTTCCGTCTCTATTGGGTCGGACGTCACATCAAGACACAACAACGATGCTATTTTACCAACCGTTGCCTCAATTGCTTCCGCACTTTTGGTGGATAAAGGTGTTAATCTTGCCAGTTCATTTGTGAGGTCTGAGACTGCTCTTAGATCGTCGTTTCTCAATTCCATCTCTTATTACTTCACAGTGGCCACAGGTTAATTGACGAAGTTGCAAGTCATTAAATAAACAAAGGAAATTCCAGCTGAAAGTGCCCATAACGGCCGATCACGTTTAGCGCCAAATACTAATAAAACTCTCATTCTAATTCATTTCTCATCACTCATCAAAGCGAAAGAGTCTTTATTTCCGATTGAGTATGAGTCCATATCTGAATTCCACTCCCTTTATATTCATACAAAAGCCATGATGTGTGTTCTTCATCAGTGTGTATTTGAGGGCAGCTGCTGGAAGTACAGATGGAGGAACAACAAATCACCGAGTCATCACCTCCAATCAAGAGCTGTGTCTTCACACATCCAAATATCCAGTTTGATGCAGAGATAACACCAGAAGAGATCAAACTGCGTGTTGAAAGACGATCATCAAGTGAAGATGGCACTACGAAAGAAATTCCACACTTGACAGATAGCGAAGACTCTTCATCCATTGGAAGTTGTGATTCTTTCGACTCTCTTATTGTACAGCTGGATACGTACGTTGGTCAGCTTGTTTAAACTTGAGGGATCCTTTACTAACATCACCCGCAGCTCACTTGCATCAGGTTCATCGAGTTCTGGTAAGGATTCTCTTCTAAATGAAGAGAATGGTGCAATTCTAAGAAAGCCTGAACGTGCCTTCATCAGCTCCAAAAGCGCCCATATGACAAGATTTATCGAGTCTTTCCCTTGCACCAAAACCAAAATCAAAAGAGGTCTTTCACTGTCGAGAAGGCTTTCATCATCTGGACCTATCCCTGATAGCCCAGTTGTGGCTGTCAAGAATGATGTTACTCCTACAGAACTTGAGTCGTCTGATGTCAAGAAAGATCTCTTCTCTGATTCACTTGATCGCCAGCTCTCAATTGAAAAGCCGAAACCAGACCCTGAGTTACTGAAGTTTGCTGCTCTTTTGGATCAAACCTGCTTTGTACGTCTTCCTTCGACAATCAACTCTAGTTCTTCTGATCATCTTGAGCGTCAACGATTGAATTATTATTCAGCCAGAAGAAACTTTTACCGTCCTCCTACTCCGCCTATAGTGCGGGGGCTTCCATCATATATTCAAAGCAAACGATTAGAGAACTATAGTTTGAGTAAACAGGGATCCTTTCAACTGCTTGGAAGTGTATCCGACGTTTATCATTCAATGAGATATGGTAACAAGAGCGCTAAGGCATATATTAAGGCTCCATCTGACGATGAGTCAAAGAAAGGTTATCATAAGGCGGAGAAAGAAGTCAAACGGAAGCGTAAAGATATGGAGGACGCGCTGAAAGATAAGCATTTCAAGGAATTTTTGAGAACCATGAAAGTCTTGACTGATGTATATACCAGCCATAAGATGTATTTTGATATAGAACGCCGTGGTGATTATAGCAACCCTTTTCTTGATACCCATCAGCACGGTGCCTATTTCTTCAGAACCTCCACTGCACCAAAATCTCTTAAGGGGATTATATTTGGAGATGAAAGAAGACCCATGTTTTCTGGTTGCCCATCATCAAGAGGAGCGTCTGTTGACTTCAAGATTATTCACAAATACTATGCAAATTTCAATTCCTCCAAGTTTGAAACAGAGTTTCTTCTCCCAGTATTCCTTTACCCTGATCTCAAAGCTGTGCTAAAAGTTGGAAATCCGGCTACATTGAACAACTGGTTTTCTCCATTATTGTTATTGGCTACGGACAAAGACTGCTCTTTCTTCAATTATAAAAGGGAAGAAATTTTCAACAGCCCTACCAGACTATTCTCAATTGGTGACGTATTGAAGTGGAAACCTGAATCTGATAAAGTATCAGCCTTGGTTATCTCTAAGCAATTGGACATTTATAGAATCAAATACTTGCATCATAAACTCCAAAATGACGCTGAGTTTAAGATCATGAATGCTGTTGAGAGGTTTATCAGTATATTATGTGTTAGTTACCTGAGGGCCTTCCATCTTTTTCATTCGTTGAGATATCTAGACAAGCAACATACGCATGAGATTTATAATAGAATGGTTCAATTCTACTTGACTAGTCCGGCACTTGATTTTGGATCTTTGTTCTTGAAGTTTTACGAAGTTTATCCTGCGGATCTTGGGATTTCACTGAAGTATCAAATCAATGGGATTGTTGATCCAAATCAAAACAGTGTTTTATACCTGAGAGATGTTTTGGAGTTTAGAGAAAGAGCCTGTGATGAAAATTATGCCCTTCAATTGATTAGAGCTGAAAGAGAGGCCAGGAAGATTGAGACTAAAAGGTTGGAAGCTTTAAAAGATACGATCTTTGTAACAGGGTCCAAAAGCAAAGAACCGATTGTTTCTGAGTTGAACAATCCACCAACTAGAAAAAAGGCTAGACCATTGACAGTTCAACAAATTGATTTTCTTCGTATAAGTTGCGCTGTGGTTCAAAGCCCTTATGTTTATGGGTTCATTTTGAGAAGACTGCTCTTCTTTATTGACCAAAAAAAATTCAACGGAATGGAGGTATTGGAGAGGTTAAAGTGTACGAGTGAAGTCACTATTGAGCGAGGTTTCAGTGATAGGTTCACAGATATAATAATGGAATCTCTGAAGACCAAGAAGTGAGGTTATGGCTTCCGTTTAATATACAAATCAAGACTGACTGCGACAGCGTAGAAACAAATGATACGGGCAGCATTTTTCGAACCTTTCCAAAGTAGCGTCCCACAGCTATTCCAATCATCACACCCAAATTTTGGTGAAAAAAGCAGAGCAAAATCGCAGCTTGGATGCTTCCAACTAGAGCACTCTTCAATTCACTAAAAGTTAAAACACAAGGTAAAATGGTTGAGTGGTTAGCTGTCGTCTATGACAAACCTGGTGCTGTGCGTATTTTTTCACTGGTGTCCCCCACATAAATGCCAATACTAACTGACTCAACAATAGAACAGAGCACCAGTTAGAAGTCAACATTTGGCTGGTATTCCAGCTGGTGTTTCAGCTGGTGAAATTGTCAGTGCTGGTGCTATCTTCAATGAGGTTCCATCTGCTGATAAAGCCCCAAATTTTGCTGGTTCCGTCCTTACTGTGGTTGCTGATTCAAAAGAACAAGTTTTGGAGATCTTGAAGAAGGATATCTACGCTAAGGAAGGTATTTGGGATTTTGACAACGTCTTGATCTACCCAACTGGTACTGCTTATCGTGCGGCCAAAGACTTATAGCCATCATCGTCGAAGCTATAGCCTACGTTTGAAATAAAATAAATAATATAGATGAATTATGTAGTCTAAATTCTAACCAATGTACATGATAATCACAACTACAATTCATCCTCGGTGATGTCTCTCCACATAGGAGTACACATTTCCAGGTTTTCTGGAGCAAGTTCGGGATACCACTCTCTGATTAGTCTGATCACTTCTTTGTACATAACTTTATAACCTTCTCCTGTGAAATGAATACCATCGATCAACAAATCAGTCCAATCTTCTCTAGAGTCATGTAGTTTGTAAAGATCAACAAATGGAACATTGGCATCCGCTGCAACTTTTTTCAATGACTCACTATAAGCGAAATTAGCTTCGTTAGTTCTGTATCTCCCATTTTGAATATCTTCAGTTCTTGAAGGGTTCCATTTCTCTGCATCGTGTTTTCCAGGCCCAATCAAAATTGGCTTGATCCCATTCTTTTGAAGAAGTTGGACCATGTATCTAGAGTTGTCAATGTAATCAGATAGTTCCACTTTCTGAGGTCCATCATGAATAGCATCATTAGTTCCAAAGAAAACTGTACTGATAAGTATCTTGGAGTCTTCTTTGTGCTCGTTTTCAATGATTCTAGGCAACAGCTTCCGAGCCTGTCTGGAGTTATATCCTGCGAATCCTCTATTTAGGACGTCTAGCTTTCTAGCATATGCTGGAGTATCTTGTTAGTCGTTGGGTCAATTGGAATGTGTTATGGTGACAGTTTAAGGGGATGGGTACATACCATTTGTTAAAGCAGAACCAAAACCGAACTGAACTGGGTCTGTATCGAGTCCCAGAGGTGGTTGAGGGTTGTAGCTGAATTCGGTAATTGAGTCACCAAACAGTAAGAACTTGTTATACTTGAGGTTGTATTTTGCCATTGACCTTCTCAGAGTAACCCCTGAAAAGCTGTGTATTAATTATATCTCGCAAAGATTCATTTTGTTCGTTTTTTTCTAGCTCCAACATCATAGCCTAATTGTATAGTATTACACTAGTGTATCAAATTCTACAAGCAGAAGGCCTTGAAAACACAAGCTATAGAGGGTATGCATACTGATGTGAACTATATTCAGGTACTTAATAACCAACACTGATCAAATAGTCAGCCAATTTCTCAACAATAGTAGTAGCTTCACCAGCTTGAACACCAGATGGGTAATGACCAATAAGAATGGTTTGTTTGGTTCTGACTGCAATGATACCTTCAGCTTCATGCTTACCATAGATACTTCTTTCGTCAGCTCTGATCAAAAAGTATTTTTGTGACTGTAAGTGTAGACCATTAGCTTGTAAACCAGAAGGATTATCATAACCTTTAGCTAACTCTGATATTTCAGGACCCGATAGGACCAGATTATTTGATTGGGCCCATACAGAATCACCAGCTCTTGAGTAGATGGCAGCTCTATCAATTTTACCGGTTGCAATAAGGTTATCTGTGTACGCTAATAACAATGATCTGTCAGTAAGGCATTTCCTAAGGGTTCACACTAAAGGAATGCAGTTTGATCTATTTGACGCGTATCACACTGATTCAGAAACAACAAACACAACATACCTTGCCAAGACATCTGTAATGTGGTGTGATTATACTATGGATGAGTCAATTAGGAGGCTAATTGGCGTTGATAGTAGGAGGAAACTTAGGTCTGCTGGCAGAATGGCGTTCTTATGAATTCTGGCCACTTTCTTGTTTTGAATTCGCGGTGAAAGAGATTACCCGGCCTCATCGGCGAGGGAATGATGATCTCAGCTTAAGAGTTCGCGGAACCCCATCGATTTTATAATTTAATTTGCTCTACGTAGTCTACATTAATAGGATGATAACAATGTATTCTCTATAAAATTGAGCGACACTGTGCTTTTTTGCTCAATTGAGTGAAGATGCCACACAATGGTCCTACTGACTCTGATCTAATCAGAGTTCTATTGGCTGATTTCCCGTCTGAGTTGATCAGATCACATTATTCTCAAGAAACCATCAACAATGCATATTTCAACATCTCTCTTCAACGTGATACCCATCCTGAGATAACCATACCAAATGTCAACATTGATGAGATTCTTCCTTTATTGAATTACGAAACATATTCTTCCAAGGTTCGAGCTGAAGCTCCCATGTTTGTCAAGAATTACTTCTATCTAGTTGCAAGTTTTACCGCTCTGAGCTGGCAACAACCTTTTGATCATAAACTAACAAAACAATAGAATACAGTTAGAGAGGTGCTTATTGGATATTTTAGATTTGAACCCATACCTCTTGAAACAGGGTTTATCGATGATGCTTTTATAAATCCCAGATCAAATGAGAGAAATGTTATGCTGAAGCTTATTCAACTAACCATTGAACTTAATGGTGAATTTTTTGGACTATATGAGGATAATGGTAAGGTTGTTTTGCATCCTGATTCCCATTTCGTTGTCTGGCTGTTGATGGTAAGACAAACTTTCTTGATGGTCAGATCTTCTCATCGGGGTTATCCTGCTGGTAAAGTTAACTTCAATTGTCCTTCTGAGGCGATGGTCAAAGCAAGGGCAACAAGAAAATTGAAAGAATCAGTGAACACCATCTTCAATCCTTATTCTTTCAGCCTCTATTGCAAGCTCAGGGGTCCAAATTTTGTTGAAGATCAACCCCTTTCAAGACCAGTTCAAAATCCGTCCTTTTTGTTGAAAGTGAGATTACGGTATGAGAATTCAAAAGTCAAAGGTGGTTTCAGTACAAAAAGAGCCAAATACGAACAAAAGTCCGCAGCATATCTTGTTATTGATGGTGTCGAGGAAGAAAATACATTCAAAACCAATACTTTTAGATGGCAGGCAACTCATCATCTAAATCCAAGAATTGTTTCATCTCATACCATATATGAGTCAGTGAGAGTTATTGTTAATTTGGAGTCAATCTTAACCGGGAAAGGTACTAATAGAATTATTGATTACCAGAATACTACAAAGAATTTGGGAACAATTGTTCTAACTAGGGAAGAGAAACGTGATTTCCTGAAAGTGTACAATTATGGTGTTGCACGAACGCCAGATGAACAGAGCAATACCTATGACCCTTTTAACCATTCAATGATTATTGGAAATTCATCAGGCCCTCCCCAAAAACTGCTAACTATCGCGACGACTAAAGATCTTAGTCGACATTAACTACACACGGGAAGTTTATCCATCTCAAGATCTATCGTGTTTCTTCAACAAATTACAAGTCTATTCATCATCTTCATCATCCTCAATAACCCTACGTTTCTTTCTCGTAGCACCCGGTGTTGCTTCATCATCATCATCGTCATCAACATCACCATGCTCATCAGCAACTCTCTGTCCGCTCTTTGATCTTCCACCTTCTTCATCATTCTCTTCATCAGATTCGGATTGCTTGTATTTCGATGCACCTTCAGCTTTGATTCTTTTTAATCTTTCTGCGGCAAGATCGTCCTCGTCATCATCGCCTTCATCAACGTCCTCGAGATCATCCTCCGCATCTTCATTGTCATCCAAGAAATCATCTTCATCGTCATACTCGTCTCTAGGTTGCTGCTGCTGCGAGTATCTAGAGCTGACACTATTGGATTGAGTACTTCCGGCGCTTCCCAGTCTTTCCTTTTCGAGTTTCAGTTCTTGTCTTCTTCTTTCTCTTATTTTGTCTTCCATTTCTTTCTCAAGTCTTTTGGCGACCTTCTCTGGATCAGTCTCCACTAGCACACTCTGTGCCCCTGGTCTTTTGGCTTGATGTCTAGATCTGATGGCAGACGTCAATTTTTTATGTATAGCGGAGTTTGTTGACGTTGGAACAAATTTCAGACTTTTTTGGACCAATCCATCCGACAAGAAGACTGTTGGTGTCTTAGAATCTTCGATCGAACCTTGTGACGTGAGTAAACCAGTGTCAATGAGATCTGTTTCAAGAATGTCGAATATTTCATCACCCAGCTTCAACGAAAGAGATCCATCTTCCCATTCCACAATCTGGGCATTTGATTCCGCAGTTAGTGAGGCATTCGATTCCTTGGTAAATCTCCATCTTATGGTGTTCTCATCAATCAGTTTTGATAGCTCAATCTCATCAACATCAAGTTTCTTGTTGGAGATCTCCAGGTTTCTTAGATAATCAGTACCATCGAATCTTGCAGGATTGACTTGTAGAAATGTTGGGATTTTAGCATGGAATATGGTTGAATTGGCCTCCTCTTTGAATTTAGGAGGATGACGAACAATGTCCAGGTTATCGACTCTTAGTTCTCTTTGTTTGACTTCCTCATGGACTGTAAATTGAGCTGCTGCACCTTCATCATCGTCGTCTCTTAAGAAGTCCTCCTCATCGCTGCCGGCAGCAATACCCGTTTGGTCAGCTTGGTCTACAACCTCCTCATCGTCGTCACCGAACAAATCATCTAGGCCAGCTTCCTCCTGCTCATTTCTCACGCTCTCATGGACAGTGGATGGGGCTGCTTCAGTGTCGCTCTCATCATCGCTCATCACGAACTTTCTGCGCTTTTCAGAGACCTCGGTGTCAGACATCCTCGAGCTTAGCTTGTTGTAATATCAAAGGGAAGCCAGTGCCTTGTTTATACCTCGACTTTTGTTGATTTTTTCTAGCTGGTCCAAAAATCCTAGCTAAGGCGGCTCACCGCGAACTCGTTGTGGGAGTAGAGCTTGGTTATGTGCTATTGAATATTTGGCTCGGAGCGTTGTACGTGTTTCTAATCCTGCAGGATCTGAGTGAAGCAACAGTTGAGGGAAGGAGAATCCATGTGTCCATACTCTTTATAGGCACTGCGCAAGAAACCTATTGGGTGTTCTTCAACGGGTTGTGCCCGATTCAGATTGGACTCCGTTTGTGTCACATAGGTTGGGACAGAATAAAAGCAAGCACAAACTTCTCTCATCCCAATCCCAACACTGATAACACCTACAAGAATGTTCATTAAGGCACTTTTCAGCAGCCTTCAAATACACCCATCCCAAGCCTCTCAAATGGTTGATCAAGCTGAAACTCCTCGATGTTCTGCAAAAAGAACTTGTGTTTATTATGCTAACTGGACAATCTATTCCAGAAACCACCTTCCAGATGACATTCCTGTGAAGGAAGTTACAAACATATTCTACTCATTTTTCAATGTCAATGGAGATACTGGTGAAGTGAGTTTGAGTGATAAATGGGCTGATGTTGAGAAAGACTTTAAGAGTGCTTCTGGTACTGGAACCGTTTATGGGTTAATTGCTAAGTTTTATGAGCTCAAAAAACAAAATAGACATGTTAAGGTCTCAATGTCAATTGGTGGATGGTCAAACAGGGATAGCTTTAGAAAGGGAGTGAATACGCCAATGAAGTTGAAGAAGTTTGTTTCAACCGCAGTGAGCACCATGCTCGAATATGGGTTCGATGGTATTGATTTGGACTGGGAATATCCTGAGAATCGCAAAGAGGCACTTACTTATTTGACAATTATGAGAGAACTAAGAACGAGTTTCAGAAACATCGAGAGAGAGCAATCTCTCGCACACGATTCTTTTTTATTAACCATTGCTTGCCCTGCTTTTGACGAGAAACTCGATCTGTTTGATATCAAAGAAATGGATGAATGCTTGTCATTTTGGAATCTAATGACTTATGACTTCGCAGGAGAGTGGTCAGAAAAAACAGGTTATCATTCTAATCTATACAAATTTCATGGGGGTGATCTTTGTGGTGATGATGCTGTGAAATACTTCATTAACAGAGGCATAGATACAAATAAAGTTGTTTTGGGTATGGCAAACTATGGTCGTTCTTTTGGAAATACTGCAGGTCTTGGAAAGAAATTCCTTGGAGTTGGTCCAACATCAGAAGATGAGTCAGAAGGAATTGTGAATTATATTGACTTACCACCAGATGGTTTCCAGGAAGAGTATGACTCCTCTGCTGTTTCAGCTTTTGCCTTTAACCCGGAACAAAAGGTTTTCATTGGCTATGATAATGTTGATTCAGTCACTGAGAAGGCTAAATATGTTGTTCGTAAAGGCTTGGGAGGTGGTATGTGGTGGGAATCATCTGGGGATAGCTACAATGACCCATCAAAATGTCTTTTGTATACTTTTGTCAAAAATGTTGGCGGTACTGAGAGTTTGGACCATTCTTGGAACAACATCACATCTTACAGTAATAGCAAGTACTTGAAAGAGAATCATTTGGTTTGACAGTACAGAAATCTTACTCTCAATCATAACCCTATCGTATGATTCAAACCAAAACAACAAAAAGTATACAAAAATTCAAGGAATGGCTTGTAGTTATATCAGGACACACTTCTCAAGTAGAAGGCAAGCCCCGGGAGATCTATTCATTATAATATTGAATCCATCTTGGAGAACACTTGTAGAACACCGGCAACAACTTCTAGTTGTAAATCAGTACCAGGATTCTTTTCCAACTCTTCGTTGATCTCTGATATCAAATTAATACCCAATCCTAAACTACTAGCTTGAAGCTGGAAAGGATATTCAGAGAATTGTGCCAAGAGCTCGTCAGCTCTTGCAAAAGCCCTGTCACGTTGATCATAACCAAGTGTAACAAGTACGTTCTCTAGGACATTAGCAGCATATGACCCAGCAACCAATGCTATGGACCGTAACATCTTGAATTTTAAGTCTGAAGGAAATTTGTCAGTGTATTGTAAACTTATTGTTCTTGCAGAAACCAATGCCAATATTCTCTTGATGATATCATTTTTGGCATTCACATCAGATAGAGGATGAGTTGGCATGTCAAAGATTAAAAAGTTCTTGCGTTCAGTTCTTAAGATACCTTTATCCACTAACCCTTTAGCCAGTCTTTCACGAACTTGTTTCAGCTGATAGTTGATTTTCATAAGATTCCAAGTTTCACCACTCAACAAATCAATCCAACTTCCAATACTCAAGTTATTTTCGTCATTTTTCATCAGCGTTAATGTCTCATCCAGCAATACTTCACCTGTTTTTTTGTCATCAATAACATGAATTAATCTCTCTGATAATTCGAATCTTCTTCTAGCTGGGTCGTTGACAACGGCAATCTTACCTCTGAATGCCAATTCTAATAGAATACAACCACGCAAAGCATATGAAATGTTGTCATTCCAGAAGGAGAGATAACCTTCTTTATCTTTAATCCCCATCAGCAAGACTTCTTCCATCAAGGTCAAAGTTGGCTCTTTACTTTCTTGGTTCTTCAACTCAGTCTCCATTGGATCATATCCAACTTTATGGTTTGTTTCGTCATCTGCCTGAACATTATTTGATTCGGAGGAGTCAGTGACCTGTCTTGCACCACCTCTTCGACGCTGTAATCCGGACATGTTCAATTATATCGTCTAGTTTTCTCAACCTGATTGTGTCTAGATGTCTTCTGAAGTTGTTCAGTGATCAATTCAATGTGAAATGAACGAAAGTGCAAAACAAAACAAAAAGAAAAGAGCCGGTGACAATAGCTAATTATGGAATCTCAGATTCAAAAGTTACGCAATGAGAGTCCCAGTATCAGAAGCAGAAGCAGCACTCTCTGGTAAAACAGGTCAATTGATCACTAGCAGCGAACAGGAACAGTTTTGCAACTTTTCAAGCCCGTTGTCACTGAGATCGTTGGTCCTTTTTTTGCAGGGAAAACCAAAACTATTCGCGGAATTCCCGCGAACAGCTAGTGCAGTTGCGGCCACCCGCAAACTCTGGTATTTCCTGGATCTACGCTGAAATACATGATTCGTCAAACAGTATTTATATTGATACAGCTAGAACTAGTTCTGCTTTAGCTTATCATCTAAAACTCGGAAGAGAGGATTGATGTCATCCTCGTGGCCATTCTTGATGTAACCCAGGAAGTATGGTGTAGCTGTGTTCTTCTCCTCAAAGTTGAAGACTTCGTTCAATGTTACCTCAGAAACAATCTCATCATTGTACTTTCTGTACATGTTACTTGCTTTATCCTTGATGTAGATCCAATAATGTCCATAGTTTGCCTCACCTCTATGGATGAAAATTGCAAAAATGGAGTAACCGTGCTTCTGATACTTATCAAAATGATGATCAATCTTGCTTTCTAAAGAGTTGATTTTGTAGTAAATATCCAACAACTCCTGATCTATTTTCTTGATTTGACTATCCAAAACAGCAATCGTCTCCGAAGAGGCTAGGTTTGAATCTTCGAGCCAAGCTTTTGTGTCAGCTAAGGCATCCCTATAACTGACATCATGAGTAGTCTTGGTTAACAACTTTGCTCTGCGTTCTTTAGCTTGGGTGATCTCGGCTTTCCATTGTTCGACGTCATGACGTCTTTGGATAAGATCCGTATCATCAGTATCCATATATCTATCCATGTATAGCGTTTCTGGGAAAGGTAATGGATCAATGCTTTTATATGGACGTAAAGCAACTCTATCAAAATAAACTCTTGAAATCTGGATCTGAAGTATGATGGGTAACTCTGTAATCCTTTCAGATCTGTTGAAAGTTCCATTATCAATATTGACTTCCTCACTCTTGAAAACATAGTCGAAGGCCTCGTATAAATTTCTTGGTTTATCACTAATGTTCACAAAAAGATTGGAGAATCTATCAGTTTTATCCCTGTTGATGGTTGGGTCATTGACATCGATTAAATGCTGAACGGTTTTCCCAAAAAATAGTCTCTTAACAAGATCATTTTGTTCCTTATCTCTCTCGTCAAATCCATCGGGCTTCATTGCAGCTTCTATCTGTGACAAAACGTTTCCAATACATTCAGTGACATCTTGCTGTCTCCCAATCTCGTATGCTGTCTCCATTTCAGTTTCCTGTATCTTCAAAGCAACACAGCTTACTTGAGGCTTCACATCCTTGGCAAGAGTACCTTCATTCGTTCTCACTGGTTCTAGATCCTCTGCAGAAGAAATTAGGTCAGATGTATGATATTTTTCATGAGAGGACACTCCTTCCTTTTCATTTTCATTGTTCAAGCTCTTATCATGATTGGTATCTAACTGGAATAGGTTCTCTCCATCTACCATCACAGTATCATCTGCAACACCATTACTAGACAGATCAATTAAATCATGAATTGCTTCATCAGCTTCTGAATCGACTGTTATCAAGTCGGCTGTAACGCTCTCTCTGATGGATTCTTCGTTCTCTTTTTTGAATTCAACCTCGGCAACACTTGGCAAGAACGCTAGATAAGCCAACTCTTTACTTGGTGTGACACATCTCCCATCTGAATGAATTTGCTCATAGAATAAATCTCTAAGTTGATAAGTAAACTGGAACGATCTTTCAACTTCACCTTCCTTGACCAGTCTACCACCGATTCTCCTATTCAGATATAATTCTTCCCCGTTGTAAGTGTCATAGAAGTTCAAGACAGCGTCTCTGAAGGGCTTTATAGAAAAATAATACTGTAACAATGAGTTCAAGTAACAGGTATTCCCGATATTGTTTAACCCAACAGGCCAGTTCTCAGCAGGAAGTAGATTATGATCAATAATACCAGTTCTCAAAAAAGACTCAATAACCTTGCTGTTCTTAGCATTACCTATCACCCTAAGAGCATTCCTGGCTGATCTCACTTCTCTTTTACCACTCTGATAAATGGATATAATCTGGAACTCTGACGCATTTTCATCGATACCCAAATACTCACAAGCATCCCTGAAACTAATTGGATCGTTCAAGTCTGGAAACTCCATTTCAATATTGTTCAAAAGCTCGGAACTCTTTCTTTCAGTGGCAATGGTGATCAAAGCACGATCAATCAATGCAGTTTCCTCAGGTGAGTCAGCTCTTTTGATCATAACTGCAGTAGTTACAACATCGTCATCGACAGTGGCATCTATTTCCAAAAGTTCATAGGCCTGATTCAGTGGCAGTGGTTCATATTTCAGGTATCTCTGGATGAGAGCACTATTTCTCTGATTCGCTAGAAGCTTGATTGAGGACCTTATTTTGTTGTCTAACGGATGAGCAGCAGCTTCGGTCTTATACATAGTCAGCAACAAATCATCGCTTATGAGCTGACTCTCTTCAGGGTCAATGTTAAGAGACTTATAAGCATCATCTATATCCTTCTGACCGACAAAATTCAGTGAAACCAACTTTGAGACATGACTGCTGAGTTTATAATTCGACTTCATCAAACTGATCGCCTTTAAATTATCAAAATAGATTGGGGCATTCACTGGATCAGACGTTGTGGTCTTGTTGTAGCATTCGATGATAAGATCGTCACTATAGAATGGATAAGCAGATATGTTGATATAGTTGACATCTTTCACAGTCTGATGATGTTTGATCGAAGAGCTGTCTCCCAAATGATGAAACACCATGCTCAAAGAAGTAGTGAACTGGAACTCACTAAATGGGTTATGTGATGTTGCAGAGTACGATTTGGTCCCCAAGAGTGATACTTCAAGTAATTTTCTGATGTAAGATTCCCTGATGACAGCCTGATCTCTCTGCGATGTATCTGTAACAAGAGGAGGGAAGAACTCTTCATGCTCGACTTGAAACTGAAGCTTTCTTAGTAGAATGGCAGGATTTATGTTAGAGTTTAGACTCTTGTTCTTTGTCTGTATAGTTTTCTGCTGATCCCCAGGCTGAAGTAACAGAGGTCCTCTTATTGCTTTGTATAAGGTATGTAAGCACTGTGCTGGTGAAGGAATGGTTGGGTTTAGGTCAGGATAGATATTTAATGCTTTATTGTATCTCACATTGATTGGACCGATCTCGAAATCGTGCAAATCTTCATGGTCAAACTCTGGTTCTGATATTTCAATTCTCAGGATCTTCTCAGTTTGGGAACAATAGTAGGTTGCCTCGTCGATGATCTTGGGAAGAGCTGATCGAACGAGGTCAGAGTCTGAATCTAAAGAGACAACCTCTTGATTGAAGTCCAGCTCATCTTCATCATTCAATTCATTTATCAAGTGATATTCATCTTTAGAGGCGCCATGGTCGACAGGAACAGCATTGGTTTTGAGCAAGAGTCTGACATGAAAGACCTTTGAGCGTGACAAAGTGGGTTCGTTGTTATTGTAGAGAAGGGCTCTGATTATAGTTACCTGTTTTGTTTCGTGGAACCTCGAGCGACGCTTTTCGACCGCTAATGATGCAGAGATACTATCTTGAGGAATGTAAAGTCCATATGGGTTGTACTTTGTTGATTCAAGTTTCTGTGAGTATTCAATACAACGTTTCTTCAAAATTCCTTTTGATGATGAGTCTTCTGTGTTTTCTGGGTCAAGAAGGAATAATAGATCCGCCTTGATATCATCAATCAATCTGTTTGAGGTCTTGAAAACACTTTGACTCAGGTCGGGATATTCGGACAGAATATCGTCAGCATCATTATCTGGTACAGCATCCTCAGTTGAATCGTTATCTTGAAGTTTAATGGGATTAATAGCAGATGCATCTGAAGATTCAGGCACGACATAATCACCAGAGCCACCAACAAATTCGTCGATCTCTAGCAGCATCTTCGAGTGTTATTTGATGGTTATTGGAGACTGCGGTATATCTTGACGGTTTGCTTTGTCGATGACAGGTTGTGGTCAGATTTGCTGCGACGACCAATGGACGTGAATGGGTAGAAGGAGTAGGTGCGATAAAAGAAGTCGTGTATCCAAACTTGTCAGGATACGGAGGAAGATAAAAGCTTCAGTCTCTCGAGTTAGACAGATGGTACAATCAGAGCAGTTTAATTGAGGTGAAAACGTTGAATCAAGTCGGCCTCAAGATTGTGCTTTTTGTCTTTTGGTGGTGCCAAACTGCAACAAGTTGGTGTTCCTTTGCCTCTTTCGCAAAACTAAATTCTGGAAAATTACATAATCATCATAGAAAAAAAAAAATACTTTTGGAGGTAACGCACTTCCAATGGCACCTAAACTCTCACATAAAACCATCACACAGAAGTGTTTCTCAGCTCTTCTTCTGAGTCAGTAAAACATGGCTTTTTCGTTTTTTTCAGGAAAAGCTAGTGCAAATGATTCAAGTCCGACACCTGATATAATCTATCGGGAAGAGGAGACCGGCATCTCATCATCAAGCCCAATCACCTCTGCACAGTCACTTCCCCAACAAAATGGAATGCCAGGGCCTCCAAAGATTGATATCAAACAACTGAAAGAGTCCTCGGATGGATCTTTTTCTGGTATGGCATCCAACTTGTTTGATCAGGTTGTCACTGGAAATCCTTATTTTGCTGCAGGTGGTGGTTTGATGTTGTTGGGAACTGGACTGGCACTCGCAAGACAAGGTGTTATGAGATCTTCCGGGTTTATCTATCGTCAGTTGATAGTTGATTTGGAAATTCCTTCCAAGGATAAGTCATACATGTGGTTCTTAGAGTGGATGTCCCAGTATAAGCATAGAAGCTCTAGACATTTGAGCGTCGAGACCAACTTTATTCAACACGATAATGGTTCAGTTACTACCAAGTTCTCTCTGGTTCCAGGTCCAGGTAATCACTTGATAAAGTATAAAGGTGCATATATGCTAATAAAGAGAGAAAGATCAGGAAAATTGTTAGATATGACAAATGGAACTCCATTTGAAACCGTCACGCTAACAACACTTTACAGAGATCGTTGCTTATTTGATGATCTGTTGACTGAGGCCAAGACTTTAGCATTGAAGGCACAAGAAGGTAAGACTGTGATTTATACTTCCTGGGGTCCCGAATGGAGACCATTTGGCCAACCAAAGAAAAAAAGAACTGTCGGTTCGGTGATTTTGGACAGTGGTGTCAAAGAAAGCATCATCGATGATGTTCGTGACTTCCTGAAAAGTGGTAAATGGTACTTTGATAGAGGTATTCCTTATAGACGTGGGTACTTGCTTTATGGTCCACCAGGGAGTGGTAAGACCAGTTTTATTCAAGCACTGGCTGGAGAGTTGGACTACAATATATGTATTCTGAATTTGAGTGAGGCAAATCTAACTGATGATAGATTGAACCATTTAATGAATCACATTCCTGAAAGAAGTATATTGCTATTGGAAGATATTGATGCTGCATTCAACAAGCGTGATCAGACCGATGCAAGTGGCTTCAAATCTGGTGTCACCTTTAGTGGATTGCTTAATGCTTTGGATGGTGTGGCCTCCTCAGAAGAGACCATAACTTTCATGACAACTAATCACCCTGAAAAACTAGATCCTGCAATATTGAGACCAGGACGTGTTGACTTCAGAGTTCTTGTTGGTAATGCCTCAGAGTATCAAATTGAAAAAATGTTCATGAGATTTTATGAAGGTGAAGAAGAGAAGGCAAAAGAGTTTGTCAAGAAAGCAACACAGCTGGGTGTTCCAATAAGTACTGCACAGCTGCAAGGACTCTTCGTCTATAACAAAAACGACCCAGATGGTGCGCTTGCCATGGTGGACACTTTGAAAACACCAAATCATGTGTTTTGATCAAAATCATTCATCTCCTTGTAAATAGACTATAGAATTGATGACTAATGACGACTGAACCCTAGTCATCCTTTGTACCGCTTTAAGATTATCTTCTCTCTTGTTAGTATTGACGGTAAAGTCTGTTGCTTCATTTGATGGTACTTACAATCCTCGCCTGTTGAATATGACTGGGAAGAATTTCACTTGCACCATCAATGTCTGAAAGTCTTTCTGCCTCCACCAGCAAATCTTTGAGAAACAAACTGTAGTCTAGTGACATCTTCAGAAACGCTCATGTCAGTATAATGGTCTTGCAGTCTCGATCAGATCATCAGTACTCACCAGTATATCAGTCCCGTCGTTGGCTATCATCTTTCCGCTTCTCCTTCTGACCTCTCTTTTCGCCTGACTTCTTGTGAGAGGAGTCATAATCTAGCTAAATGTCTAGAAGCAGTACAATCTAATCTGCTTGTATGAAGAGCGATTTGGTGGGCCACCTTTGTGGAAATTTTGTGTCAAGTTTTCGGTACGATCGAAGCTCACCTTGTTTACTTTTTGTTTTTTCCCCGATACTTCGAGAACGGCCCGTATCCATGGCAACAGATCCGTCAAGAAAAATCAGGAAACGTTTGTACATGAACTTTGATGATCTGACAGTCATTGGTCATTCTATAAATCTAGTATGTAGTATGTAATCATGAAGCTGATTGGTACCCTTGTGGAAGGGCATTGAACCTATTTAGGATCTTTTCGATTCTGTCCATACCTTTAATCAGGTCTTTCAACTCTGGTCCATAGGAAATTCTAATGTAGGAGTACATCTCACTGTCACTCAACTCTCTGAAACTCAATGGGTTCAGGTCGAAAAAAATTCCTGGAACAACAATCACATCCTCATGGATGGCCTCATGGAAAAATCCCAAACAGTTGGAAAGTTTTCCAGGTAAATGACTCAGGTCAACCCATATGTAGAATGTTGAATTGGGCTTCACTTTGAACTTAAATCCCAGTTTGGTTAGTCTTTCAAGACAGTAATCCCTCTTGAGTTTGAAATGTCTTTGCAGCGCAATAGTTTCCTTTTTAACTAATGATGGCTCTAAATATGGAATAGCAGCCTCTTGAAATGGGTAATTTGGACCACCGTCAAGGTAAGACCCAGCGGAACTCAACGCAGTGATATACTCCTTTGGTCCAACAATCCATGATATTCTCCAGCCTGGTAACCTAAAGAACTTGGTCAGCCCATCGATAATCAAGACCGGATCTTTATTTACATCTTCAACTTCACTGGCTGAGGAGATCGACTCACCAAGTTCACCATCATAGTAATATCTTGAATAAAACTCATCCATAATCAAAAGGCACTTTTCTCTGCACAGATTATGCAGCTCTTTCAACTCGCCTTTTGACATGGCTTGACCAGTTGGATTCCTAGGATTTGATGTGAGGATTGCTGACACACCTCTGTTCAGTTCACCCTTGATAATTTTCAAATCGATTTTATAACCATCAGTTTCATATAATGGGACAGGAATAGGAGCAAAGTTCTTGAATAGTGACAACATTTCAGCGTAAGCTGTGTAGTCTGGGAGGAAAAAAGAAAGATAAGCATCACCCAGAACAGCAGCGATTCTTGTCAAAGCTGCTCTACCACCTGGTGCAACATTAACGTTCTCCCATGTGTATTTTGATTCCTTACCTTGTCTGTAATGTTCATTGTACAGGTTTGCAATTGCTTGTCTCAACTCTTTGATACCACCAGTTGGCCCATACTCTCTACTTTCCAAACTCATACTGATTTTTTCTGGTCTGTCGAAACATCCATCTATCTGACCTGTCTCAGGCATACCTTGTCCCAAATTGACCCAATTTTCATTGGGATATCCTCTTTCAGAGGCACGATCGGTACACCAGATGACACCAGTAGCAGCATTCTGTTTATTCAAAGCCGGAAAATGGACACTAGCGTGGGTTTTGGAATCAATCAATGGACCTGGAATAGGAATTGGGGATTGATTTCTGCTGTGTGATTCTGATCTTCTTAGACGAGAGAGTGGGTTTAGCTTGCTGTTTGGAGTTTCAGGTTTTGATGAGGCATACTCTGGTGTTGGAGAGTTTAACTCTTGGGTGAAAAAAGAGGACGAGGAACTCTTGATTGAATCAGGAAGTGTATCCCCAAGTCTAGCGAAATTCTCGGAGTCTTGGTCTGACATATGTTTGTCTAGAATGTACAGGTTCTACTAGAACTTGAGTCATAGCGAACCAATAGTGAAAATGATTTTATCTTGTGCTCTATGTATAGTCACGTGATTGATGAGATCGCTACAAAAGATCAACGAACGGTCTATAGCATTTTCATTAAAAGTCCGTTTCAGCAAACACTCCGTTCCTCAATAGGGACTTGGCAGCACCTGGAAGGACCTCTACTTGAGTTTCCTTAAGCTCATACCTTTCACCGTCGATTGATAATAAACCTTTGGGATACTTTGGTGTCAATCGATAAGCAATCACCTTAGAGTGTTGAATCTCCGGTGCATTGACATGTTGACCTGATTCTAGAGACAAAAGGATAGGTGCTTGTCTCATAATGCTAGTTCTAGCATCTAGCATAATTAGGTCTATAGTACCGTCGTTTGGTAAGGCAGCAGGGAAGAACTGGACTCCCTTTGAGATGAATGGCATCTTACCTGTATAAAAGATTCCAATATTATCAGCATACTCCTGATCTACAGAAGTCCAATCATCTGGAACTGGTGCTGATGGATCATACTTCAGGGTAAAACTATCTTCTGTAATCTCAGTTTCCAAGTCTTTGACCTGTTTGACTTGTTCTTCATAGTGGTCTCGTACTTCATCCTTTGATTCCGCAGCATATTTGATTGAAATCTCACATGGGTATTTGGCCCTCTGAAACACTTTATAAGCAACCCCTAAATCAAATCTCTTTGCCCCCAAGAATCTCAAATGTTCAGTATTGATATCAGAATCGGCAATGACACCAAGCGTTTGACTTAAAAACGAAACTGAGGTCTTATTGTCCTGGGTGACTGCCATCAGATCTATGTTAACAGTATGTGCCTTAATGATAGATAGAGCAGCAAAAGAAGGCTCACCAGTTCCGTGGCAACTTTCTGCCATTGCATTACCAGACCCGCAAGGAATTTGCGTAATTGCTAACTTGTTGAAAGCGTTTGCTCTATCGGGTCTCTGATATAAACCATTGAACACCTCATAAGGAATACCGTCACCAGAAGCACATGCTATTATATCATACTTCGATATATCTAGATCTCGCACTATGTCAGAAGCATGCCTCGAGTATCTTGTTTCCTCCACTTTGATGGTACAGCCTGCTGCTTTGAAAATTGGTTGAGCCTTGGTTAGGAACAATTTGATAGCTTTTCCTTTACCACCATGAGGATTCACCAAAACGAGAATAGATTTTCTAGGAGAGCTTCCGCGGTATGACTGGGTATAGATTTCCTGCACAACATCATCAATACCGATATCATCGATCTCTAAGATGGTAGATTCGGGTACAAGCTGGCTTTTTCGTTTGCTTGCAAAAGTCACTTCAACCTCTCTGGAATTTGACTCAGATTTCGAATCCACATATTTTGCTGCTAGGATGTCATTGAAAGGAATGTTTCTAATAGAAGGGCGAGCATACTCGGCCGTTGAACAGCTGATGTAGCTAGTGATTGATGATGAATCGTCTGCTTGTAAGGTACTCTGATCTTTGATTGAAATACCAGTTTCACTGAGTGCGGCTCTGAGTACGCGTTTTGACGCGCCCAGAAGACTTTCTGTTGATCCTGGGCCGCTTTCTGACATTTCGTATTGGTTTCTGTGGCTGTTATGGGTGAGATTGGTTATTATCTTTGCGAGGGAGTTTAGATTATTATTTTAAGGCAATTTCAGTAATAAATTCTTGTCTGCCGCGAAACCACAAACCGATGCACACGACGTTTGGGTCAACGTATAACGTTTTATGATCCTTCCAATTGACGAGTATCAAAGGGAGAAGTGTGTCCGTTTCAAGACGCAACGGCTGCTACTATATAAACAAATTACTAGGGCATGACTTTATACGAATTCTCCACTAGTTGGAATCTCATGGTCTCTAGCTCCTATATTGTTCTAAAATTTGAAGATATTCTTCAACATCTAGAGTGATGCCTGGAGTATTCACAATTCGGGAAAGATCTTTAGTATCTGCGCCACGGACTAATATATGAACGTGGGAGAGTTCACGAACACTTTGTATAGCAGGATAATTTCTGAACCAAACAACATCACTCTGATCAATCTGGAGTGTCTCTACAAAGTTTTTTTTAACATAGCGATCAATGACAACTCTTGTATGTTCAGGCACATCACCAATCTCAGACTTTGGATCAGATTCAATGGGAAGCTTAGTCCAGACTACCAGATGTGCTATATTATTCTCAAAATTGTACGGGAAATCGTTGGTGATGATGAGGATGTCGCTCGGATTTGTGAAGAGATGAGGTGATGATGGCTCCAGATCTAATTCGCCACTATGCGGATGGATCCACTTCAGTCTATTCTTTATGATGTATGTCACTATGCTTTCACCCCTTGCTGCTACCTCGGCTTTGAAGTTTCTATACTTGGCCGTGATTTCGTGGTTTCGGTACAATTGATCAAGTTCTCTGGTGTCTATATATCACTTATTAGTTGGTTGATCTTGCGCTCACGTTGCACTGTTATCACTTACTAATAACTCTGACTAGCTCATTCCACGTGATTATCTTGTCGCTGACGCTCATGCTGTGAGCTTCAGAGGCTTTTCAGGAGATGACCTGTTTGTTGAGAGCGCGTATCAAGTTCTGTTGTACTTTTTTCAGGAGGCCCGGCCAATTTACTGAAATATTCTACAACAACCAAATCTGGAGTAGAAGGGCCAAATCGTTACAGTATTTACCACTGTTTCGCTATATTATCACTGATTGCCCTTTTTCAAACTCCGATGCTCACTTTCAATACGTAACTGACAACAATGGCCAGAGTGATGATCAGAACTGGATACTGGCAAACCAGAAAGATCGCAAGACAGTCCATCTGAATATGTTCACCTTCCAATGGGGTATAGAATGCAGTAAAATAAACCTGAGCAGTGGCACTAGGAACGGCCCAAGTCACCGACAAAACAAACTTTGAGATGTCGTCTTCTATCCATCCATTGCTGTAAAGTCTATTCGCCCAGAGAATACCAAATATAGGCATGATGACCAAACGGCATGGAATCATGAATACCAATGTTTTCCAGAACCCTTTTGGAATCTCTTGGATTTGGAGTCTGGCAATTGTACCACCTAACAGCAACAGCCCCATTGGAATAGCAGCATTTCCAACGTAGGAACAGAAATCCATCACAAAATTCAGCACTGGTAAGGAATCTGGAGCCTCTCGGATATTGATACTATTGTGAACAAAGAGTGCACGCAGCCATGGTACCATTGCAACTGTCAGCGCTATCAATAAAGACAGTGACGGAACTCTTATGAAATTCATCAACACGTAATCAAGCCAGCCCAATTTGTGTTTCTCTATGAATTTATTCCATTTAGAAGGTTTCACACTCTTCTCTCCAGAAAATATACTATCAAGATCTTGAGAGTCATCGAGTCTCAATCCAACTTCCTGAGTTCTTGAAATGGTTTTCGCAAGTTGATCTATTGTTGTTGATCTCAAGGCATCTGCTTCACTATACTCGTTGATGACACTTTGAATATCCTGCTTTCTCTGCGTGGCTTGAGACCTACTGGAATATGCAGATCCATGAGTGTGAACTCTCCGAAAGGAAGATGTGATAGTGTGGTTTCTCCTTATCGGTATTTGAGATTCCAGGTCATCATCACTCAATGTTTCTGGGAACAAAGGTGCAACGACAAAGTCCGGATCAGTAGTTGAGGCAGCCTGTCTCACTTCATGGCTATTTTCAATACCATTCCGATCCCTATCGTCATCTGAATCAATCTTATGCTCTTCCACAATTTCATCCTCGACATCATCTTTGAAATCCAGGCCAACAATTTGAAACATTCCGAGGTTCATCATCATGAAAGATTGAACTGCCAGAAATATACAACTCAAAGCAACACCTTTATCTGCTTCTGCGCTGGTAAATATCAGGCCGGTTCCCATACTTTGAATGTACGCAATTGGTAAATCTGAGATATTACCAAAAATCCCGCCAAATATCAAACCATTCCTCCATTTCTTCGGCACAGGCGTTATGTATGATGCAACGAAAGCCAAGAACCCTCCTGTACTGAACATCACAATTGCAGTCAAGACAGCAACACCAATTTCCTTTATTTGACTCCCCGATAAGTTTGTGACAATTTTATTGAATACCAGACTCGGTAGTAATGCGTTCACGACCATATTAGACAGTCCTCGACTGGTCTCCATTGTCAACAGATTGTACTTGACCATCAACCAGCCAACGAATATTATCAAATAGATTTTGATGATTGGCTTCACTGCGACGAAGATAACGTCGCCTAAAGACACTTTACTCATTCTCTGATTCAGGGCCAGTTAGTTGCTAAAGGGTGGGCTTATAGTGTGTAGCAGCTCCAGCCTGCAATATTAGTGTTCTGTCAATCTCTATTAACCGTGTCTTACCGTGCGTAGCTCACTACAGATTATTGTTGTCAATAGATGGAATGGCTGAAAATGGAGCTGTTTGATCAATTAAAAATTTACCGTGCCACGGTCGTCGACGCGGAGAAGATCTCGCGATTATTTCTACTTAGAGATAAATCGGAGATTAAACGAAAGCTGAGATTCGGAAACGCTGAACAGCTTGGGAACTCTGGTCCAATCATTGTGACTTGCCAGCGAACGTGGCACCATATGATGATTGTTCTCTGGTAGACTTTATAATTCTCAGATCACAATTTAGCCGAATATCATATAATTTATCACTAATATATTATATTTTAATTATTATATAAAAATTTGATCAATATCCTGATCAGATCGACGTCGTCGTCGTCATGGAATATATTGATTGATCAATTGATGATGGTCATAATTAATTGATTATATGTGATATTATATATAATTAGGCATATAATTCGGAATATTATCAAACATATTATAATAATGCACCAAGTTAATATTATTAGCATTTTACTAATATTGTGATCGACTAGCTGTTGATCGAAAATATCAAGTGTACTAATATGTCCTGAAGTTATACCAAATTATATATCATCAATATTTTTCAGTATATGGCGCACTAGATACAGTAGATCAGAGAATATTTCGAGTAACTGGATCAGGAAACGTTAGTGGAGAAGGTCAGTTGAGTCAGTTTGAGAACAATTACATTGTTGTATTATGTCCTGTGTATTAAGGTTTCTTCCGTTGTCGGTAGAATTAATTCTATCCACGGATATGATAGAAGATTTTTGTCTGGTTTGGCTGTATGTACGAACAATTTATTTATTTCCTTACTCTGGCGTAATCAGAAATATATCGGCGTGCCAGATTTTCAGAATGGTTACCCTCTGGACCCGATGGGTTGCATTTGGGGCAGTGGGTTCTGACAAAGTTGATCATCTCATGATTGATGTTGTAAGTCATTCTTGGAAGGTCACCATCAGTTATAACAGGAATAGACGACGAAGTTGAGTGGCATTTCTCATGGACGAATGTAATGGTTTCTAGAAGCTTGGAAGGATCTATAACAGATAGTTCGATTTGTTCCTTGGGTTTCTGTTTTCCTCTAGATGGCTGCTGTATGAATAATAAAATGTCATTTCTTCTGACAAAGTTGCGCCTTATTCTGCTAATTCTTGTATTAACCCTCTCTGTCATCAAACGTGACTGAGAAATCTCACTGATCCATGATGCACTATCCGTTTGCGCAGGTGGTAACATTGCTGACATGTACTGCTTCTTTGTGAAAGTCAAATTCCCTTTTGGAGGACGAACGGAACACTTCTTCATAAATTCATACTCAAAAGGGGCCACTTGTCTGTCTGTAAGTAAGATCATGGATTTTGCAGGATAAGTTCTGCGAATCAAATCAATGAATGAAATCTCATAAGCTTCAGCATATATTTTATTGAATTTCGCACTCAGATATGGCAATATTGAATCTTTAATGTCTTCAAGTTGCACGTCATTGAGTTCTGGAAGTTTATGGCTCTCATTGATGATCATGATTTCGGGTTCCTCAGCAGCGCTGGCGATCTCGTTCCTCAAGATGGCCTGCCTCTCCCTCTCATGTTGCCTTGAGATTTCATTGATATCATTACGTACCCTTTTCATTATCTCTTTGATATTCCCTTGCACCTGAAGGTTCTTGGATGACAATGCATAAATTAAAGAAGTTCTCATTACTTCAGCAAGGGCATTACTTCCAAATCGAGCCGACAATGGGTTGAAGCTGTCAACATCAAGCATCTTAAAATGATTCAACTCAAGCACTGTTGGTACCTTAAGGGAGAGCTCCTCAAAGTATCCATTCATATCAGAGAAATGCTCCGCGTAATCCGTAATTATGTTCTCCACTTGAGCCATTGCATATATACCGCTATTTGAGATGTAATTCCCTGGAATATTCTGAGTAACACCATATATACTCAGCTCAAAGGATTCCATTTGAGTGAAACTCTGTATCATTCCTACTGCATATTGTCTATAGTATTGAAGAAGGTCTGAATCTTCAGCCTCCGTGCTGATAACGATCATGGTGAATTTCGTGTATGGAAGGTCATTGTTGAACACCAACATTGTGATCCAGTGAGTGCCAAGATTTATCGGCTGCATAATTATAAGACTTGTCCCGAATGCAGTGGTTGGGTCGAAACATTTTGTATAATGCTTCGTGAGTGTCTGATCAAAGAAGTTTCTTATGATATTACTGCTCACAATATCGTTCAAGGAATCAGAACCGGTGAATATTGTCAAGAAATTCATTAATGAGGGGGGATTTAAGATGAAACAAGCTTTCCTTTCGTCTGAGATTTCATTAAAATGATCTTTAATTGAATTGGAATCATCTTCAGTAATTTTGGTGGGGTTCAAAATTTCAATCTCAGGATTATTAGCCAGTTGAATTGCCAGGCACTCTCGCAGTTGTTCATCTGACAATGGATCTGCCGATCCAGGAATACCACACTTGACTGAAGTATTCCAGGAGGATAAAATTGATAGAGACTTGCTCTCCATTCTTTCTCAATTATTCAGCGAAAGCTCATGAGTGCAACCAATATAAAGATCAGATGTTCCAAAATAGATTTTTTCAATATGTTTTACCATTACCCTGCTGATTAAGTAATCAATAATTTTACGTAATCTGAATTCCTAGTATCTCTTTCCCTGCAAGTTGATGCGCAAGTGGTTTAGCGGTAAAATTCAAAGTTGCCATCTTTGAGCCCCCGGTTCGACTCCGGGCTTGCGCAGAAAAACACCAATTTTTTTTTGGGATGCGGTGGACTCATTGCAGTGCGGTGTGGGTAAGTGGTTCAATCAATGTTTATTGAAGACCCGACGCTGCGTTTCTAAGACTTCTAGGCGTTGTGACTTGTGTTGTGTCTGTCCGCCAGATTTCAACGAACTGTGAAGTGTGAAGCTGTCGTGTGCCATAAGTCGGTGCATATAAAAAACACGGTCGCGTAGTTCTCGACGTTCTCTAACGTTCTGAGGACCTAGGGTCTGGGACCTGGTGCACCACGTCTAGCGATATTTCTCTACACTATGGATTTAGTGTCTTGCTTGGGTGACTCATAGCTCAAGCTATTGTCGAACAATCATGGGACTTGAAAGCACTTACAAGACGAGATATCTATGAAACAAGAGACATGTCCGTTCTCTAGCGTGGCTACTGGCAGTGACTAGTGCGGACTACCCCTTGTGTTTTTCGAGGCTTTTGCAAAAAATTCCCGGGAGCTTGGTATAGTGCAGAAACTAGGGCTCAGTCTTCAATTAACAATGGGACTGCAGTAGGGAATAGGGATTGAGCAGTGCGCCTGGGCTGAAGAGAAAACTGGCTGATCACTGATCAATTATATGCCAACTATAGTGTATCAGATATAGCTCTTTGTGATGCTTTTTAGTAAGCACTATTTAATACTTTGAGCCCACCGAAAGCTCATCAAAAGTTAGGTCTTTACGTTCTGTTTTTGTTTACATTTCCCAGTTTCACCTGCAGTAAAATTTCAGGTCAAACACTCACAAAGAGCGACAGATATGCATGAATCTGATTCGTGTCAGGAGTCAGGACTCTATATAAGCTGCAATCTCCCACTCTTTCGTTCACGTAACCTGGAAGCTGCTATTCACACACTGAAAAATTGAACAAGTACAAAAATGGGTTTCTTAGATAACATTGTCGAAAAAGCTGGTGAAGCAGCTCTAGCTGAAAAAGCTCAAAGCTTCTTAAATGGTGACTCTAACTCATCATCAGAAAACAACAACAACCAAGGTGAACAAAACAACAACAACCAAGGTGAACAGAACAACAACAACCAAGGTGAACAATCTCAGTCCTCTGAGAAATCCCATCAATACGTCGACAAAATCGAAAGCTTCATCGGTTCCGAGAGAATCTCTCAAATTGAAAACAAAGTTGGCTCTTCAAACTTCCAAAAAGCTGAAGATGCTCTTGAATCAGAAATTGAGAGTGAAATCAAGTCAAGATTCGGTGCTAACTAAAGTGCTCCGCTTAGACAATGAAGACTAGATACCACATACTTAGACCTAGAGTTGTACATATATGTACAACTATTTGTATAAATACTGCACTCATGTTGATCTCACGTAGCTGGACAATCAACTTTCACGATCCTATTAGGTTCTACATGAAGGTTTACCTTTATTCCTTATGTATCCAGTTGTTTGATAATGGTATTGATGGTGGAAAGTACTGTTACCGTCCATCCAACATAATTGCGAAAAGCAAATTAGAGATGGAGACTGTGATCAATATTATCTGTGCTACATTTGTACCTATATTGGGTAGTAGCATCGATAATATTTTCCTAAAATTGAGCTGGAGGGATCGTTGGTGATTAACGTCTAGCTATGGCAGCCCGCCCATCTCGCACTAGACGTGAGAACTCAGGAACTCCTGAAAATACTTGGCGGTGTAATATAGGTCAAAAGATATATCAGCATCCTCCACTCGTATAATCTTTAGTAGACGCTCACATAGCTAATCATTTCTGCGCAGGCTATCATTATATCATTGCACAATCATGATTAGTTACTCTCCAGCTACCCCGAACGTACGGTCAAGGCATACCCAGACTAACCGATCGGATGAGTCGTCTCAGAGAACTTGACTCAGTTCATTTAAGACCTTATAGAGTTATGACTTGGTGAAGTTTAAGCCTTGAGTCATGTGACACAAGATCATGATTTAATCCTGCGCGATTTTCTTTTCTTTATCCATAGTGAATAACAAAGGGGGCCGTTCATATCTTGACGACTTTTCATTGTGTTTTGCTCACTTTTATCTTCAAGAATTGAGGGCAAAGTACAGGAAGATACACCACAGTTAGTATGTCTTTAAGTACTCAAGATTTGAAAGAATGGCAGTCCGAACTGGATCTTGATTTAACCTATCAGCTGGCCTCATCAACTTTGAAACAATACAATGTTGATGATCTACTGTTCAATAATAAAAAAAGGTTGCCGAACATTTTCAGCGACGTGATTGACCCTGAAGGTACTCCAGTTACAAACCAAAAGTCAAGTGGTAGATGTTGGCTATTTGCCTCACTGAACATCTTGAGAATTCAAGCTTCCCAGAGCTTATCAATGAAGGAGTTCCAACTGTCTCAAAATTACTTATTCTTCTATGATAAGCTCGAAAAGGCCAACTATTTCTTGGAGAAGATCATTGAAACGTATAAAGAGGATGTTGGTTCGAGGCTAATTCAAAGTCTCCTTGAAGCTCCTGTTTTAGATGGCGGTCAATTCACTATGTTTGTTAACTTAGTCGAGAAATATGGAGTTGTTCCGATTGATGTTTTCCCAGACGTTTATTCATCTACTGCCTCACGAAAGCTGAATGATCTGCTAACTACTAAGTTGAGGGAAGCGGCTGAAGTATTGAGAGAGTTGAAATCTGAAGGAAAAGATCCCACAATTGTCAAAAACTCATACATGAAAGAGATCTACAAATACTTGACAATATTCTTGGGTGAGCCACCCAAACCAACTGATAGTTTCACATATGAGTACTACAACAAAGACAAGAAATACTGCAAGCTTACTTCAACTCCACTAGAATTTGTCAAGGAACATGTAAAATTGGATTTGTCAAAAACTGTTTCAATCATCAATGATCCAAGAAACCCATACAATGCTAAGATAAAAATCGAGCATTTGAACAACATGGTTAATGGTAGAGATGTTGAGTATATCAACTTGCCAAATGAGATCTTGACCTCGCTGATAATCAAACGTATCAAAGCCAACAAGCCAGTCTTCTTTGGATCTCATACTCCAAAATATATGAACAAGAAAAAAGGAATCATGGATATGGAGTATTTTGGCTATGGCCTGATTGGATTCAAGAACAATCAATCCAAGAAATCAAGACTTCTGTACCATGAATCTCTGATGACACATGCTATGTTGATCACTGGTGTTAATATTGACTCAGAAAGTGGTAGGGCAAACCGTTATAGAGTCGAAAACTCCTGGGGAAAGGATTCCGGTTTGGATGGTTATTACGTCATGTCTCAAGAATACTTCGAGGAATACTGTTTTCAAATCGTTGTTGAGCTGGATGAAATTGAAGAGTATAAGGATATCCTACAACAGCAGGCAATTGTGTTACCTTTGTGGGACCCAATGGGTGCACTGGCTGCATAATTTTTCATCGATTGAAAGGTTGTCCGAAGTGCTACAGCACATGCTCCTCCTTTTTAGATATTTCATTATATAGAGGTTGAAACAATTGGTAGTCTTTAAATCCAGTGTATATTATAGCAGCATTGCTTGGCTGTCTCGAATGCTACTCGTCCGAAGTGAATGGCAATATCAACCACAAGAGGGGGTTCATGTCATGCCTCTCATCTTCTGGTAAAGCTTGGCTCACCACCATTCACAACATATTGTTGGATGCCAGTGACTTGATATTGATGCTTTGAGAGCAGAGACCACCATAATCTGCACTCTATTTATGTGGACTTGGGAGAACCCATTGTTTTGTAGCACAGTCCTGACTTTCAATCCTCAATAAGATTTCTTCATGAAAAGACTATTGCCATATTTCAGTTAGAATTAATGCAGAACGTGATTTTCTTTGGCTTTAAGTACAACTGTGATATCTCCTTTCCAACGCCCTAGAGGTCTTTTGTTGATGCAAACAGATATTGGGGATAGGGATGTCCATAACATATCTGAATACTTCGTCACTGAGTACAAAAGAGCAGAACTATAAAACATTTATCACTATTAAAATATCATTAATTCATTGACTCCTGAACCATTATGTTCTTTGTAATATCGTGGCTTCCCAAATCATGATTACTTGGGGCACCACCACCCTGAATTGGGCTGGCTTCAGCAACACTATTAGCTGTCTTATCAATCTCACCTGAACTTGGCATGAATATAACTTTGGAATTAGCAGATCTGGCCATAGCTTGCATTGCATCAAGATATCTTATTTGCATTGCAGGTTTTGAAGCCAATATATCAGCAGCTTGTCTCATCAATTTGGCACTTTCCACTTCTGCCTTAGCGGTAATGATCTTACTCTCACCGATTCTCTTAGCTTGTGCAGCTTTGGATAACGCTTGTGTAATGTCTTCACTCAATCTCAAGTCTTTGATCAGAATACTCTCCACAGAAACACCCCAATCCTCGGCAGTTTGTGCAATAATTAATTGAATGGCCTCAGCAATCTCTTCACGACGCTCGATAATATCTTGTAAGAGCCTAGCACCAACGACATCTCTAAGAGTAGTTTGTGTCCTCTCAGATAGAGCTTCACGAATGTTGCTAATACCAAAGACTGCCTTCTGAGGATCAACAATATTGTAATAAATTACAGACTTTAGATAAACAATCACATTGTCCTTGGTCAAACAAGCCTGTTCTGGGACATCTTGAACTTCAATCTTGATACTGACAGGGTGTAACTTCTCACTGAAGACGTTCACATAAGTGGAACCAGGACCAGCAACTCTGGTCAACTCGCCAAACCTTGTTATTAAGCCAACTTGACCTTGTTGAACATCATGGTATGGATTTGGACAACAAAAACAGGGAACTAAACCGAATGTACCACAAAAACTACCACAACTTTCAACCATAGATTGATAGGTACCGAGTTCTTGAGTTTTGTAAGACTTGACGTATTGAATAGGGTCGATACCATGAGGCTGGACGTTTCTGACAATGTGAGAATGGGGCTGTGAAAAGCTAGGATCTATAGTAGAGGAGGAGATTGCACCATTCTGGTCGTCAATGATTTTGTTTGGAGCAGAAGACATTTTTGTTCGTTTGATAAGGGAAACTGGGACTTGGCCAGAGGAACCATGGTAGCATTGATAGAACCAAGAAGAATACCCCAGCCTTTTATAATATTTTTCAATGTGTCAAACGTCATTTCTTGAAAATTACAGTTTCCTAAGGTGGGACACTAATCACTATACCACTATGATAACAGCTAATCAGTGGTTCATCGAAAAAAGGGCTATGCGCCGTGAATGATGATCAGTTCAGGCAGTGTGAGAGGTAAGAATTACTAGAGGTGGTGATCCTTGTAGATCTCCTTCTCAGCTCTGATTGGCCCCTTAGTTAAAAATGTATCCTGAGAGTCTACGCTTCTCACCATGACTCTGATCTTCTTCACACTGTTTGAAGGTTGGTGTGTGAAGGCTTGAGCAACGTTCAACTTGATCATGAGCTGACGACACACGCCGAGGTCTCCCCAGAAAGTATGCTAATCTAGCATAGCCCGACGGATAATCCAGCTGGTCATAGCTTCCGTAAAAGCTGTAGTAATGATCAAGACAATAGGGCTAAGCTCAATAGTAATTAGCAAAGTCAGTGCTTAGTTAGCGCTTATAATTTGACAGTTGCCGACGATGACTGATACGGAGCTTCTAGTAAATAGCTCCGTTTACTGACCATCGATCAGCGCACGTCATTCTGCTCTTGCCTCTTACCCAGAAATGACATCGTGAACTTACCTCACTGGGCAAAAAAATGAAAGAAACGCGCGCTTTGGGAGATACTCCATTTACGGTAAAGATCACGTGAGAGTCACGTGAAATGCATTCTATGTCGTTTTTTTTATTCGCACTTTTTTCCATCAACCAAAGACGTCTTTGGGTTGAAGGTCTAAACAATAACAGAATCATTCAAGTTTCTACCGAATTCATCATCAATACCTGAAAAGGAACACCCTCTAGCTGAAGAGTTGATAGGAACCTGGAACTGCAACAGCTTGTCAGCTCTCAGCCCTCAACTACGCCACATAATCTTAAGTCACGTTGATTGGTAGGTGTTTTGGGTTTTGCTCCAGAGTTAAAAGATCACTAACATAGTTATCAACCTAGCCGAAAATCAAGCAATGGCTTATACAACGCAGATTGATGAATTTGCCATTCGACTAAAGGAGGATGTGGACTACAAGGCGAAACACTCCATCGTGTCGGAGTTGTCTGATATGATCGAAGCATTTACCAGCCCAAACGAATATGAACACTACTTGTCTCAATTTATTCCAATTTATATCGAACTATTAAACACTGTTCCAATCACCTTTGCAAGTCAGTCCCCAGAACATAAGCTAAGAAATCTGATTTTTGAGGTACTACATCGTTCTCAAATGAATGAAGCCTTCCAAGCATATGCCATAGACATCAATGATACACTACAGAAGTTGTTGAGGACCGAAAATGATGAGAATGGTGTGTTGGCATTAAAGATCCTTACAAGTCTATTCAAGTCATATAAAACCATCTTGAGCGAGAAATCCAAGCCATTCATAGACATACTGGTTGAAATGTATCAAAATATGGATCAACTAATCAAAGATACATTTGTGAATAACACATCGAACTCATCCAGTAACACATTGAATTCACCAAGACCTTCCTCTCCATCACTCTCTAGTTCAGAAGAACCCAAACAGCTCGGAAGAAGTATGCACTCATTCAAAACGATTGCTGAATGTCCAATAACCATGGTCACGTTAACCTCATCCTACAAAAATCTAGTTTCTGATGCTCTACCTATCTTTATACCACACATCATCGCATTGTTACAGCTGCAAGTACCACAACAAGAAGAAGCAAGAAAGCAAGCCGAACTGAATGGTGAGAGGTTGACATCTGTTTCTAGTGCAATTAAAAACAGAGCTGCTTATGGTGATTTTATCTTGGGTCAAGTCAAGGCTGCGTCATTTTTGGCTTACATCTTCATTCGTGGGTTCTCTCAAGAACATTTGAAGGATTATACTGGTATAATTCCTGATTTGATTATGAGACTATTGCAAGATTGTCCAAGTGAGCTGTCTGCTGCTAGAAAAGAGTTGTTGCACGCCACTAGACACATTTTGACTACCAACTACAGAACATTGTTCATTCCACAGCTAGATCTATTATTCGATGAACGCGTTTTGATTGGTGATGGTTTAACTGCTCATGAACTCCTTCGTCCATTAGCATATAGCATTGTTGCTGATTTTGTTCACAATGTTAGAAATGAACTATCCACAGATAAGATTTTGCAGACGATTACAATGTACTGTAACCATTTACAAGATAGCACTTTGGCACTGACTGTTCAAATCATGAGTGCTAAATTGTTGCTGAACTTAGTTGAGCGTATCATGCGTTTGAGTTCAAAAGCTGAAGGAAGACAGTTGTTCATGTTGATCATTGATGCATTTACCAAGAGATTCAAATCTTTGAATAGACAGTATGGCAACATAATGAAACATCACGCTGATGTGGAAAACAAGCGTGTGGAGAAGGAGAAGAAACAGACTGAGACTATGAAACAAGACAACTTGAATCAGCTTGATTCCGAAGATGAAATCAATCAGTTCTTAGAAAGGATCAGAAAGTTTGCTCACAAGCCAGAGAAAAATGAAGAATCCGGTTCTGCTGAAGGGTTACTCAAAGACCAAGATGGGGATATTCGTATGGATGATGAATCTTTAGAGAAGACCGACCTCCCAAGTGCAACGGAATATGACATCTTTGATATTCAAAGAGAAGCTCCAATCTTAATTAGTCCAAGTCCAACAAGTGATCCGATCAAAGATGCTCGCTACTTGTTCCGCACATTGTTGCAGTTTTTGAAAACTATCAGTTATGGTTTGAAAAACTTCAACCCTCAACCACCTCCTTCCCAGGATGATGCACAAAAATGGAATGACTTTGCCAGAGGATTTTCCAACGAGGAAGTTTCAATTTTGAGGCAATTATTCCGTGAATGTATCTCTGGAATGAAATTTTTCTCAACAGCAGATCAGAAGCAACACACAAAGATTGATAAACAGACAATAGAAATCACTGGTCCTTCATTGCCAGTGAGCTCCTCAAAAGAGGAAAAGGATCTCATGGAGAACTTTGCAATCATTTTCATCCATATTGATGCTGCTACGTTCAATGAGATTGTTCAAGCCGAGATTGGATTCTTGTACGATGCTATGTTGAAAGACTCAGCTTTGCTGCATATCCCACAGTTTTTTCTGGCCAATGAGAATACGTCACCAAACTTTTCAGGTCTTTTGATTTCCTTTTTGAAGGGCAAACTAGATGAACTTGGATCAACTGACTACATCAAATCGAATGTATTGATAAGACTGTTCAAACTATGTTTCATGTCTGTCAATCTGTTTCCAGTGTTGAATGAGAAGGTCATATTGCCACATCTAAATGATTTGATTTTAACTTCATTGAAGCTTACGACTACTGCTAAAGAGCCAATTTCATACTTTCACTTGATAAGAGCTTTATTCAGAAGTATCGGTGGTGGTCGTTTTGAAAATTTGTACAAAGAAATTATGCCATTGCTGCAAGTTTTGCTTGAATCTTTGAACAGACTGATTTTGAATGCTCGTCGTCCGCAGGAACGTGATATCTACGTGGAGTTGTGCTTAACTGTTCCCGTTCGTTTGAGTGTTCTGGTGCCGCACTTGAGTCATTTAATGAGACCATTGGTTCTTGCTTTGAACAGTACGCCAGAACTTGTGAGTCAAGGGTTAAGAACCTTAGAATTGTGTGTTGATAATCTAACAGCTGAATACTTCGATCCGATAATAGAGCCAGTCATTGAGGATGTTATGGAAGCTTTATGGAGACATCTTAGACCTTTGCCTTATCACCATCCACATTCCCATACCACCTTCAGAATACTTGGTAAACTTGGTGGAAGAAATCGTCGTTTCATCAAGCCACATAGCAACCTTAAGGTCACGTCAAGCTTAGATCAAGAGATCAATGCAAACTTTAAGATCGAAGGATTAATTGAAGAAGCTCCCTTATCAGTAACTACAGGTATCAAGACTGCCATTTCCATCCTAGAGAATCCTCTCTGTGAATCTCATTTCCGTGTTAGTGCTTTCAAGTACATATCGAATGTTTTTTTGCTGTTCATTCCAAGTGAGAAGATTCCTGACAATTATTCCTCTGTTTTGGCTTCTGCGGTTGATTTGGTCACAAAAGAGAATCCTGAGTTTGATAATTTTCATATTGAACATGAAGATATTGTTAGCAAACGAAAGCTTAATGATCAACAAGAGCTAGCATTGCAGCTTTACAAATCCATTTTCTTTGCAATATCTGTTCCTGAGACAAAAGAGGAAGCAACTAAATTAGTGCTGGATATTTGTGAACATTTCACCCTGTTAGGTGTTGGAAAGGTTTTGAGTGAGAAAGTCAAGAACCAACGTCCTTTCTTGGTTGATGACAAAGAAGGACCTGTGGTAATCTCAGAGCGTATACTATTTGATGCGATTATCCATGCTTTGAGTTCATACAACATTGAAGTGAGGGAAGCAGGTATCGAGACGATCAAAGTTCTCTTCAATACTTCAGTCATTGTGTTTGGGTCCAAAGAAAAAGCTCTTGAATTTCCAGTTTTGCGCTCCTTGTTCAACTCTTTTGTTCACTCTAGTTATGATGAAGCTTATTATAACAAGCTTGCAAGTACTTTAGGTCTTCAAACGATGGTTCAGGATCTCGGAATTCCTATCTCATGGTTCAAGGCTCGTCAATTTGACCTTGTTCATTCTATGTTCTATGTCTTGAGAGATACAAACCCTGAAGCACCTCATGAGGTCTGTGATAATGCTAAGAAGTTGATCCTTCATGTCTTGGTTGAAGCTAATAAAGGTGCATCTGAATCTGAAGTCCTGGATAAACCTCTTCAAACCATTGTTGGTGCCCTTGTCTACGATTTGAGCAATGCTAATCCAATTGTCAGGGAAACCTCACAACAAGCATTGACTGTGTTATCAGAAACAACAAAGGTATCGATCTCATCCATGATCGAAAAATGCAAGAGTATTTTACTCACTCCAATCTTTGGTAAACCTTTGAGAGCTTTACCATTTCCTATGCAGATTGGTAATATCGATGCAATCACCTTCTGCTTGGGGCTAGAGAATACCTTCCTAACATTCAATGATGAGCTCAATAGACTTTTGATGGAGTCTTTGACTTTGGTGGACGCGGAAGATGAATCATTGACTAGTGCACATAAGGTTTCGGAGCACAGAACTGCTGAACAGTTGGTTAGATTGAGAGTTGTCTGCATAAAGTTGTTATCCTTAGCATTAACGAAGCCTGAATTCACTACGAGTCAGCAGGGGCACACTAGAATCAGAATTCTTGCTGTGTTTTTCAAAACCCTTTGTGCCAAATCCACTGAAATCATCAACGCCTCACATTCTGGACTACAACAGGTTCTCTCACAAAATGCGAAGTTACCAAAAGAGCTTTTGCAAAATGGTTTACGTCCCATGTTGATGAATCTTTCAGACCATAAGAAACTTACAGTCTCAGGATTGGAAGCACTAGCACGCCTACTAGAATTACTGATCAGCTACTTCAAGGTTGAAATTGGTCGAAAGCTATTGGACCATTTGATGGCATGGGCGCAGCCTGCGGTTTTACACTCGATAGCCTCGGAAGAGCTAGAGCACAATCCAACAGTCAAGATTATCGTTGCGATCCTAAATATTTTCCACTTGTTGCCACCTAAAGCTTTTACTTTCATGCAAGAAATCATGAAGACCTTGACTTACTTGGAAGACAACCTTCGTCGTAAACAAGGTTCACCTTTCCGTGCTCCAATTGCCAAATTCTTGAATCGTTTTCCTACTGAGACCTTACAGTTTTTCATTCAGACATCTAATTTGAGACACATGGGAACAAAGCTAGCATATTTTGTTAGCCTACCTGAATGTAATGACTTGAGGAAAACAATAAGGGAGAATCTTTCTACTTTTGTCACAGATTTGACCCAGGAGACCAACTTGGACAACAAGGCTATCAAGTTCGCAAATCTTGTTGATTTGGTTCAGAGCCTATCTCATGATGATTCAACTTGGTTGAGTGCTAATAAACAGTTGCTCAAGGATATTTTAGGATTGGCCAGTGAAATTATCACATATGACAGAACTGCGCCTTTGACATCCCCAATTCACTTCTGCGTGAGACAAGCTATTGAGAAATTTCAGGACCTCTTTGTTGAGCTATTTGAAGTGAGTCTGGATGATTGTGATACCATTTTGGGTTTTATCAACATGCTTTCATCTCTGAATATTCAGATTTCCTCGACATTTGAAGACTTTATTTTTGATAAAATTGTCAAATCAACGGACAGTGAGCTCCGTCAAGAGTATTTGAGCAAGTCTGTCACTTTTATCACTGAGAACAACTCCTTAGCCTCCAAGATTTTCATCTTGAAGAATGTCTTCAATGCTATTGTTATACATGAGGGTTTGAAATCAGGATCTTTAGACGCTTTGGCCAAAACATCGCAGGGTAACAAGATTCCTGTCTGGTTGGATCTGGTCCATAATAAAATTTGGAGAGCCAATAGTGAGATGATCACAAATCACACTGCAGGCTCCATCGACAATCTGCGGTTTGAGTTGCTTCAACTTTCAGCCTTGCTAATCAAATATGCCCCACAATTGACTGCTGATTTGAGAAAAGATGTTATCAAGTTCAGTTGGAATTACATCAAGCTCGATGATAGCGTTACAAAACAGGCTGCTTACGTTGTTACTTCCTATTTCATTTCAGTCTATGAAACTCCTGTTAAGATAGTGACCCAAGTCTTTGTTGCCCTTTTGAGAAGTCATTCTATGGACTCCAGATACTTAACTAGACAAGCATTAGATCTATTGGCACCTGTGATGCCCCAGAGAATGGGGCCAAGTGGCTCATCTACCGGTTGGATAAAGTGGGTCAGACGTGTTTTGTCAGAGAACAATACTGTCCAGAATTTGACAGTTTACCAGTTCTTGATTCACCACGCTGATATCTTTTACTTTGCAAGAGATCATTTCATTCCTAATATTATCACCTATATGACCAAGCTCACTTCAATGGCAAACCCAGCAGCTGAGAACCAACTGCTTGCTATTGAGCTGGCGGAGTTGATTCTAAATTGGGAAATGAAGGCCAAGGATGAGGCTATGACAGATCAAGTTGGCTCTTCAGTTGCACCAGTCGCAACGTCAAACTTGACTGAGAAAGATGAGGAGAAACTTCTAGGTTCTGAGAGTGCTGGCTCACCAGAGATTACAAGTTCGGATATTACCACTCCTAAGAACTATACAGTACCGTTCACTCAACGTGAAGCATGTATCACATTCTTGATCAGATTCATCTGTGTTAGCTCCCAGAGAGCATCGGAAAGTGAATTAGGGCAGAAAGCCTTGCATATTTTGTACAAACTATTGAGTCCTGGTTATTGGTCTGAAGTCACTGTCAAGTTAGCCTTCTTTGAGAAGTTCCTGGTGCATGCTGATTTATCGAGTGCAAACTTACTTGGCTATTGTTTGAACGCTCTTGATGTTCTCGGAATTGCCCTTGAAGGTAAGACATCCGAATGGATTGTGTCAAATATTGCATTTATTCAATCCTTACTTGATAAATGCTTACACTCTGATAACCATGATGTTCAGGAGGCCTTGCAGAAGGTTTTGAGAATCGTTCTAAAGGCCATCACCAAGGAAGGTGGTGCAGATGAGAAGGCCCAAAGTGATGAAGTCAAAACTTTCTTAACATTGCTCAGTACGATTGTTGCTGAAGATCTTCAAAATACGAATTCTGTTGCCGCTGGTGTCACTCTTGCTTGGACTTTAGCTAACCATTACCCGAAGAGCTTGGATCCTTTGATTCAAAGCATTATCAGAACTTTTGCTAAGATCTGCAAGGATCACATTTCTATTTCACAGACTGAAATTTCTTCTCCACAGGCAGAGTTTGAAGTTAAGATGACGACGAAGTTACTTGAAAAGATTCTTTACATCTCTGCAATGAGAATTTCCACTCTTGGTGACCAACGTCGTATCTTCTTGACACTGTTGGCTCAATTGATTGATCGTTCTCAGGATGTTCGCTTGCTGAAGAACATTATTGATATCGTTAGAAGCTGGGTCTTTTCTACCGCTGATCTTTTCCCTACAACAAAGGAGAAGGCAGCTATCTTAATCAAAATGTTAGTGTTCGAACTTAGAGGTGAGCTTACCCTACCTAAAGAATTCTACCAAATAATTGTTGATATCTTCGAGGACAAGTCAATGGCATGCACTGAGCTCACAGTTAGAATGGAACAACCGTTCTTAGTCGGTACCCGTTTGCCAGATGTTGGTATTCGTAACCATTTGATGTCAATTCTAAATGATAGTTTGGAGAAAGACATCGAAAAGAGGCTCCACTATGTTATCAGAGAACAGAATTGGGAATACCTAGCTGATTATAGATGGTTGAACCAAGCTTTGGAATTAATCTATGGATCTTTTGTTGGTGATCATAAATTGACGATTCAAAACTCTTATCAGTTCGCCTCGCTTGATCATGCTAAGAGGCTTTTAGGCGATGTCAGTGCTGAACCTCTTGACGGGGTCGAAGCATTGATCATGAAGCATTCCGAGTTCTTGACAAAAGCTAGTAGTGTGAAAGCTGATGACATCATCCGTCCGCTGGCAAATCTTTTTTATGAAAAGGACCATGGTGGGTTCGAGATTTCACATGAGACGTGGGTCAATGTGTTTCCAGTTGCTTACAGCTCAATCAATCGCCGTGAGAAACAAGGGTTTAAAGAGGCACTTGTTGCCTTGTTATCAAAAGACTATCATAGTCGCCAAGCTGACGCTCGTCCTAACGTTATTCAATCTTTACTGGAGGGTATTGGTAAATGTTCTGATCTTCAGTTACCACCACATCTAATCAAGTACCTAGGATACAGCTTCGATGCATGGTATCCATCGATCAAAATTCTTGAAGCAATGGAAGAAGACACATCAGTGGACAATCCTGTTGTTCGTGAGACTAATCAAGATGCATTGATTGAACTATATGCCACTCTTCAAGAAGATGATATGTTCTATGGACAATGGAGAAGACGTGCTAAATACCTCGAAACAAATGCTGCTCTCTCGTATGAACAAATTGGACTCTGGGATAAAGCCTTACAATTGTATGAAGCCGCACAAATCAAAGCACGCAGTGGAGTTCTACCATATGGTGAATCTGAGTACTCTCTATGGGAAGACAATTGGATTCTTTGTGCTGAAAAACTACAGCACTGGGATATTTTGACCGAATTGGCTAAACACGAAGGATTTACTGATTTATTATTGGAATGTGGCTGGCGCGTTGCTGATTGGACAGCTGATAGGGAACCTTTGGAGCAATCTGTGAAGACTGTTATGGATGTTCCTACACCTCGTCGCCAAATCTTTGAAACGTTTTTGTGCTTGCAGGGTTATGCTCAACAAAAAGAGAGTTTGCAAGATCTTTCCAAACTCTGTGATGAGGGTATACAATTAGCGCTACGTAAGTGGCATGCGCTTCCAACAAGAGTTACCAATGCTCATACGCCGTTGTTGCACACTTTTCAACAATATGTTGAATTCATGGAAGCTTCTCAGGTTTACGGTTCATTATTGACAACTAATGCTCAGAACCTGGATAACAAATCACAAGAACTGAAGAGAGTCCTCCAAGCTTGGCGTGAACGTCTACCAAATGTTTGGGATGATATCAATGTATGGAATGATCTCGTTACATGGCGTCAACATGCTTTTGGAGTTATCAATAAGGTTTATATGCCGTTCATTCCTGCACTACAACAGGCAAATGGTAATGGAAACACAAATAGCTATGCATATCGTGGTTACCATGAGATTGCATGGGTCATCAACAGATTTGCTCATGTTGCTCGTAAACATAATATGTCAGAGGTTTGTATCAGTCAGTTAACAAAGATTTACACATTACCAAACATTGAGATCCAGGAAGCTTTTTTGAAGTTGAGAGAGCAAGCCAAGTGTCACTACCAAAACGTCAATGAGTTAAATACTGGTCTCGATGTTATTAGCAACACCAACTTGGTCTATTTTGCTACCCAACAGAAAGCGGAATTCTTCACTTTGAAGGGTATGTTCTTAGCCAAATTGAAAGCGCAAGATGAAGCTAATCAAGCCTTTGCTACCGCGGTCCAGATTGATTTGAACCTTGCTAAAGCATGGGCTGAATGGGGTCATTTCAATGATCGTCGTCTGAAAGAGTCACCTAATGAAATGGTTTATGCAAATAACGCTATCAGTTGTTTCTTGCAAGCTGCTGGTCTATTCAAGAGTTCCAAAGCTAGAAAATTGTTGTGTCGAATTCTGTGGTTGATCAGCCTGGATGATACAAATGGCTCTCTCACGTCTGCTTTTGAGTCATACCGTGGTGATGTTCCAGTGTGGTATTGGATAACATTCATTCCACAATTATTGACCTCTCTTTCCCATAAGGAGGCCAAACTTGTTCGTCATATATTGATCAGAATTGCCAAAACTTATCCACAAGCTTTGCACTTCCAGTTACGCACTACCAAGGAGGATTTTGCAGTCATCCAAAGACAGGCTATTGCCGTTGCTAATCGTCAAAATGGTCAAACTGGTGCTGCTAGTACCCCAATCAATGGTGCAAACGGTGGCCCTAATAGTGGTGCCAACAATGGAGTGCCAAGTAGTCAACCAGTCCAGCCAGTCAATCTAACTGGCTCTCATCAACAGCAACAACAGTTACCAAACGGTCAGAACGGCATTCGTCAACCATGGGAATACGTCGAGGAAATTATGGGCATATTGAAGACTGCCTACCCACTATTAGCGCTTTCTCTTGAATCTCTAGTTGATCAAATAAATCATAGATTCAAATGCAGTGCTGATGAGGATGCATATAGACTTGTCATTGCTTTGTTGAATGATGGTATTCAGTACTCCAACCGTTTGTCAAACCCAAGAGAAGATGCCAAGCTGCCTCCAACAACTGAAGCGAATATTACGAGATTTGCTGATACTGTTCTTCCAAAGCATATCAGAGCTGAGTTTGCCAAAGATTTCATTTCTGCTAAACCTAATTTGGAATCCTATATTGCTAAATTGAGAAAATGGAGAGATCGTCTAGAAGATAAATTGGATCGCAGATTTTCAAGCGTCAATCTGGAAAGTGTTTGTCCACATTTGAGTGAGTTCCATCATCAGAAATTTGAAGACATTGAAATACCTGGACAATACTTATTGAACAAAGATAATAATTCTCACTTCATCAAGATCGAAAGATTCTTGCCAACGTTGGAATTGGTTAGAGGTACCCATGCTTGTTATAAGCGTATCAAGATTCGTGGCCATGATGGTAGTTTACATCAGTTTGCTGTACAATTCCCAGCAGCCCGTCATTGCAGACGTGAGGAGAGAATCTTCCAGCTATACCGTATCTTGAATGATACTTTATCTCAAAAAGTCCAAACTCGTCGTCGTAACATCCAGTTGACATTGCCAATTGCTGTTCCATTATCACCTCACATTCGTATTATGAATGATGATAGCTTTGAGACGTCATTGCAGGAAATTTATGAAGACTACTGCAAAAAGAACAAGGTCAATCGTGATGAACCATTGTTGTACTACAATGAGAAAATGAGAGCTGCTTTTGATCCTCATTTACCAAAGCCTGATATCATGAGTATCAGAGTTGAGATCTTAAGCTCCATTCAATCCTTGATTGTTCCAAATACTTTGGTGAAGAGCTATTTCACAGGACTCTACTCCAAGTTTGAAGAGTTTTGGTTGTTCCGCAAACAGTTCACTTCTCAATATGCTTCATTTATTTTCATGACATATATGATGAGTATCAACAACCGTCAACCCCACAAGATTAGTATCAATGAAAGATCTGGTGCTGTTACTACCTTTGAAATGCTACCATCCAAAATCGCTAGTGCTAAGACTAACACGACTTTCTTTGCCAATACCGGTTTAGATCTTGCTGCTCAGCGTGCTGCTCCAATCTTCTATAATGCTGAAAGTGTTCCATTCAGATTGACCCCAAATATTCAGCAGCTGATTGGAGAGGCCGGTTTAGAAGGTATCTTATCTGTCCATATCTTGACTATTGCTAAAGCGTTGACTGAACCAGAATCTGACTTGGATACATACCTACCATTGTTCGTACGTGATGAAACAATATCTTGGTACACTCAACAACATCGTCCATCCGCTGAAGAACCTCAACTACGTGACATTGTTCGTGTCAATGTGGACTTGATTAGTAAGAAGGTTCAGCAGTTATGTACTGTCAACAGTTCCACTTCAGTTACTACCCAACATATTCTTGATTTTATTCAACAAGCTGTTAACCCAAGAAACCTCGCTGCTTCTGATCCGCTATGGATGGCATACTTATGATTTCTTTTCTGTGTTCTATTATGTATATTATATTGATGTTTCAAAATGTTTTGAAAGAAATGTAGGTGTTCGCCAATGTTTCCAAATTAGGAAGTCATCCGTTGTAGCTGCCTCCGGAATTCAGCTGTGTCATTCACCATTAGACATTAGACAAGGCCTCCTCCAAACCAAGATCGAAACTTACAGAGTAACAACGAATGACGAAAAGCACACCTCTCCATCTCTACAAACTTCCTGCTGCGCTTTTTGAAGAAGCGAGTTCAAACTCCCAGAATCTGATCAGCGTTTTGACCAAGTTCATCAACGATGGGTACAATAGTAACAAACAGTTCAATATCATCACATCCGATAGAATAAAGAACGAGAAGGTCTTTAGAGATGACATCGGGCTCAAATATCCAGGTAATTTTATCCTGGTTCTGGTCAAATCTAAAGACTCAACATTGAGCAGTGCAGAGTTGCTTGATATACTCAAGGAAACCCCATCAGATCATATAATACCTGAAGAAAAAGACCAAAGTTTCAACTTCAATGATATCTCACAAAAACAGATTCTCGGAACTATTGGAATAAAGGTAGTTCGTGAAGGTACGAAAGGCACGATTGAGTGGGAACTGACTGGCTTTGTCTCAAGTGGCAAGGGTGTTGGAAAATACCTGATCAATAAAATTGAACAAGTTGCCAGAGAAAATGGAGTCGATAGTTTATTGGTGTCCTGCATCTATGAGCATAAACTGGACACATATTATGCTCAGTTTGGGTTTATCCAGACTATGGAGAAGCAATTGAGAGAGATTGACCATACAGGGCGAGTCATAGGTGGTGATTTTGAAGACGATGTCTTTGCTACCCAGAATTTCCACGTTGTTTATATGAGGAAGGATCTGTCATGATAGGTCGTTTATTTGAAGTTTATCTTGGGTATTATCAGTATTAGGACACAGACGAGCATGCGAGAATAGAGGAAGACCGTAAAGAATGCGTTCAATAGATGATTAACGAAGGATAAACAGTGTAGAACTCCATCTGAAACATCAAGTTGGTGTTTGGGTGTTTCCAGTTTTTCAATTGTTTTCCATTCTCGAGAAACGGAAATCCTCTTTTGCTTTACGAATTACGACCCCAAGAAAGGAAGTCTTATCACTTCAATCACAGGAGAGAATGAGTTCACTTGCTGGGAAGCTACAGAAGGAAAGCGATCTGGATATCTTGAACAAACAAGTCTCCAAACCGGTTGTGCTGAGCAAAGTTGAGATCTCCGGTGGTGATTTCTCTGATCATTACTATCAAACCCTGGTTGACCCAGTTTTAAATGGAACTTCTACTCTGTCATTGGGTGAATTGAAAACTGAATTGATCAACATCGAAAAGAGACTATTAAATTCGGGCTTATTCAAAGATATATCTATAAACCTGGATTTGGACGAATCTGCTACTTTATCTAAAACGGGACCAATCCCAGTCAAGACAAAAATCAACCTATCCCAATTACCAATTTTCAAGTTTTCTTCATATTCCTCAACCACTGACTACGATGCCTCAGCTGGTTTCCGATACCTTGATCCAAACTTCTTGAAGCATGCTAACTCACTGTTGGTTGACATCAACTTCAACTATGATCCCTACCAAAACTCGTTGAACAGAAAAGTATGGGACTTGAACCTTTTGATCCCATTTGCAAGATTACCAACCACAAGAGCTGTCTTCAATCCAAGTATATCATTGATTGATGCCAAAACTTGGGCAGGGCATGAACAGTACAGTATAGGTGCGTTCTTGGGTGCTCAAAGCTCATTCTTCAAACCATCTGGGACTGGTATTTTCACATCTGGATTCTCATTTACCAATAGACAAGTCCGTAATGTTGCCAACAGTGCGTCAGATGTCATTCGTACTGATGCTGGTGATGATTTTAAGATTGGGATTCAGTCAAACTATAGATTTGATACCAGAAGTTTGATTGGGAAATTCCCAGTCAATGGTATTTTAGTTGATATCACCAACGAATTTGCTGGCTCAAACAGTTTGGATTCATTTTCAAAAGCTTCATCAACTGACAACGGGCCTGATCTTCATACATTCAACAAAACAGTTTTCAAATTCGAGGGTGTGAAGTCCTTCTTGAACAACTTGTTCACTACGTCCGTTCAATTTGAGTCTGGTTCAATTATTGATAAAAGTGATGGAAGAGTACATGTTTCAGATAGATTCACCTTGGGTGGTATCAACTCTCTAAGAGGATTCAAGCTGAACTCTGTTGGTTTGAAGGATGGTAACGATTATGTTGGTGGTACATCTGTGTTCAAAGCAAACTTGTCTGTTTACACCAAATTACCAAACACATCTGTGAACTCTCCATTAAGACTACACAACTTCTTGAACTTTGGGGACAATTTCAATTTCGCTAGTATATCTGAAGTGAGTGATTTGATCAAGTCTGGTAACTTTGTGAGAAAGAGTGCCATTGCTACTGGTGTTGGTATCACTTACAAGTCCAACAATGCTGTCATTGATTTGTCCTATAACGTCCCATTGAGTGCTAGAATTCAAGATGAAGCCAAGCCGGGTCTGAACTTTGCCGTTTCTTTGAACTTCTACTGATCCCTTGATGGAGACTTTTCTCGCAAACAAACGATTTACATAGAAATACAAATTGTCATCTTCACAATTGCCTGTACTAAATTACCCGTTCAGTGAAAAACCTACTGAAAAAAACCAACCTATACCAAAAACCATTGGCCATCGACTGGGAAGTGAGACCCAGACTCGCAGACGAAAATGAGCGACACTGAAGATGTGGATATGGATTCTGCAGGTAAGGCATAGCCGTTTTAGTTGCTCAGCGAGATCGGTACTAACACAAGTTCCTTAGATGTACCTCTCTCGAGGGAGGGTCTCCCTCCAAAAAGCTCAGTGGAAGGATACGTGATAATAGCCACAAACATACATCAGGAGGCGTCCGAGGAAGATGTTCTGGACTTCTTTGAGGATTTTGGAAAGGTCAACAACCTCCATCTAAACCTGGACAGAAGAACCGGGTATGTTAAAGGCTACGCATTGGTTGAGTTTGCAACGCTTGAAGACGCTGCAAGAGCAGTACAAGAGGCTCCTGAACAGGAATTCCTTGGAGCTATAATGGATGTTGATTTTGCATTTGTTGAGACCTCAAAAGAGCCTAGAAGAGGTAGAATGGATACCACTGAGGAGGAACAACCAGCAACATCCAGTTTGAGTGTTGATTATGTTAGCAGAAGGGACAGAAGTCCAGAAAGAGATTGAGTTTCTTGGTGATTATAGAGAAAGGGGTTTGCATATAACGAAGTTACGCCACTGAATTCCAGAGAGCCTGTAGTTCCCACTTCCCACTGCAAATGTAACGGTACTTGTCACGCCAGGCACCACTCAACCACTGCCAAAACCACTGATAATCTCTTCCCATCATCTCTTTCCATACAAGCCCAAAAACAAAAAAATAAAAAGAACAAAGGGCAAAAAACATCAATAAACAAACCCATCTTCTTCGCTCCAATCACAGTAGATGTGCCATGTGGTTCATAAAATATGGTGAAATAGACAAGGCAACGAGTGAGTCATTCTTCTTTTAGCTTCTGACCCTCATCAAACCACTGACAATTCTAGAGCAGCGTATAATGCGAACATCGTTATTGGAAACAGGTGTTGTCTACACCTTGGGAAAAGACTCAAATTGCTCTTTTAAGGTTGAATCAAAGAGCCTATCTGGAAACGATCTCAAGTTCTTTGTGCAGGCCATTGATTATCCCAATGTTTCACCGATCCTGAAGCTTCAGATACTCGCTTCTTCAGCAAAGGTGAACGATGCACTGGTTGATCATAGCCACTTGACTGAGGAGGAGAGGCTAAGGCAAGATTTTTCTACATTCAAAAGTACGGTTACAATAGTTATAGGGACTTTCAAGGTAAGGATATATCATCAATTGATGCTTCTCAAGCTGAGTCCAGGTAGTGGTCTTGATTTGAGTGAGTTGGAAAAGTTGGGGGTTATATACAATGACCGCACACTACCTAAAACAACACACATCATTACCGAAACTCCAAGCTACTCCCTGAATATAATGAGCTCGCTGATTAGGGGAATCCCCATTGTCTCCAAGAGTTTCATTCAAGAAATTATCAACAAGAAAAATTTGATACGAACAAACTTTGAAGCAAATTTCCCAAACCCTGATGATTTCGTCTATGACAGTTCTTACAAGAAGGCACCACAGAGGAAAAGCTTATTTGACAAAATCGTTTTCATATTCGGTGATTTGAATCAGTATGAGATTGTCCATCATATCTTAGAGTCAGCCATGGCAAAAGTTGTGCTATATCAATTCTCAGAAAATTCAACTGTTGAGGGATTCATTGATTTTGTTGAAAAAGAGACGCCAGAAGGGTATAGATTCGTCCTGGTGAAAATCCAGACACCACAGGTCACTGACTTTCTCACTTCTGTGTACAATGTTGATGGTAAAGAATACCAAAATCTGATATTGATGAATGATGCTGCCAAAAAACTTGAAATATACTTGACGACAAACGAACAGATTTTTGATGCAGTGAAGAACCTGGATTTAGAGATCCTTCTAAGGAAAAGACAAACCAAGTCAATTTCACCCCCACTAACATCAGACCAGCCCCCAAAGAAAAAGAGACGTAGCAAAGTGCAGGCTTTGAATAGCTTGGATTTTTTTGCAGGTGGTTTGAAAACAGAATCACAGAATATGGTGAAACCAGAAATCCTTCCAATTCAAGAGTTGCCACTGGAGGAACCGTCTGTCACTCAAGTTCCAGATTCAGTAGAACCTCTTGAAGAGCCTGCAAAGAAGAAAAGAAGAACAAGAGTTCAGGCACTTCCTAATCTATTGATTCAAAGATCAACACTAGTTGAATCTGAACCTGCTGAACCGAGAGATTCGGCTACTGAAAATCAACCTCCAGAAACGGATGCAACAGAGTCACAACTGCAAGATCATAAAGCGGAAAGAAATGAGTTGGAAACGCCGAAAACCCAACCCGAAGTCAAGGAAGAAGAAGAAGCTCCTCCTACAAAACCAATCCAGAAGATCAAAGAAACACAATCATTATCAAGTGCATTCATCGAGTCGAAGAAAAGAAATGACGAGAGAATCAAGAAAGAGCTTGGTTTCGATGAGGATATTGATGAAGAATCAATTGGAAAGATGCAAAATCTAGCAATAGTGGAAACTTTTGAAATCATTCCAAGAAATCGCACTTCAGCACCTTCTTCACAAGGTTCAGTTTCAACAACAACGCATCCTGAGTGGAAAGGAAGAAAAAATTTCAAGGTCTTTGTGAAGAACACAGCAAAAAAGCACTCTTTAGGGAATCAAAGTTTCTTACAAACTCGAGAATACTTAAGATTTAAAGAGTATAATCCCCATGAAGATGATAAAGTTTCCAAAGCATCAGAGGAGATGCTGAATCATATTGAAAGGGAGAAACGAATTGATGAAAATCGTGAAAAAGAGGAAACTTTTTCGTTCAGAAATCAATCAACATTGAGGCAACCAACAATGGTTGATACTCGACCAATCTCCACACATCCTACCGAAATATCCCTGTTCGTGGAGTCTGATGATGATGAAGATGATGCAGAAGGGTTCCAATTCTCGAATACTGGTGGTTATAATGAGAGAGATGGTCTAGGAATGAACATTAGACCAACTACTATACAGGATATTCCAGAATTTAATAGAAATATGGCAAGAGAGCCTACAGAGAAGGATAAACAATTGAATGCTATAAGCAAGTTAACAACAGCTAGGAACTCAAGTCCATCGTTTGAAGATGATGATGACGACGACGATGATGACAATGATGTTCCACGGTTTAGATTTAGAAGCTAAGAGAGACCGAGTCCACATTTTCCCATCGTTCTGAAGTAGTTGAGATGCTCACTATTATCTTTTGCGAATCCCATGCCACTTGAGCACTTCATATCATTGTTTCCATAACAATATATCACGTTTTCCAATGAAGGAAGTTGGGAACCAACCTCATCAATGAATATCTCATTTGATGAATGAACATATCTATCTGTAATCAATAATTCGTCAGTCCATGGGAGTTTGACAACTGGATCGTTCTTGTGTGTGACTCTGAGTAATCTTGGATCATTAAATGGACTATTGGAACCTTGAATATCAAACACTTGATCAACATAACTGCTGAAGAACTCATTCCCAATCTTGGGCTGGCCCATAGTGATACACATCACCCTTTGTGGATCATGAAGAATCTGGGATATTTTCAAAGCTAACAAAACAGACACTGCTCCACCTAATGAATGTCCCATTACTCTAACATCAAAATCTTCACGTTTCGTCATCTCCAGATTCAAGATATCCGAGATTTTGTTCCAGGTACTAATGTAGGACCTATAAAATCCTTTGTGGACTTTGCAGTTGAGACAGTGAGGGTTGGGAAGATTTATCATATCAGCACTGATATCCACAATGGAATCCTTGAATGATCTAGTTCCTCTCAAGACAACCAATATTGACTTCCAATCATGATTCAAAGCAAGATAACCGGATGTAACAAAACTATCAGTGTGAGCTAGATCAATGTCATTTGTAGTCCACTGATACAGCACCTCTGTATTGTTGAAATCTTCGCATCCGTTATCACATTCAAATGGTGGTCTTATGCGAGATACCGGAGAGATGCAATAACTTGGGAGTCGGCTGTTAGTTAATGAAATTCGATAAAAGGGGATATAGATACATACGCTATGTCCATTATATGTGCACTGACAGCAAGTTTATCGTATAAATCTTGATTGATATGGGTATTCGTGTAAGGAAGAGGAAGGATGTTTGCTGCGATCATCATGAGATTAGATAGTGCCAGTAAAAGAAGAAGAGGCGCAGACCTTATATCTATAAGCGACATCGTTCACTGGTGATACTCTGTAGATGTGCTTCCAAGTCTCATAGTACACTTTCTCCGTTGTAGATTGTCTTCAATGATTATAATGAGATTTTTGGCTGAATGTATCGTAATTAGCTGTTCAGTGCAGTTGCTCTTTCAGAGTTTAACTTTTTTGTGTCATTCCATTATCTCGAGGACCTCGGGATGTCAGAACAGTACGAGCCCTGTTCTGCTTAATCCGGGTAAGTAATATTGCCATCTTTGGTCTGGACTCTGGGACTGATAGGATCCAAGTGGCAAGTAACTGGTATACTTTGAACGTTGAGTGAGAACCGTGATGTGTAGTTAGACTGCCGGCCATCAGTCCCATCTGTTTACAGAAAATTGACTAAGAATTGGATGTACCATGTAGCAGGAAGCTCATCGGCAGCACTCGCAGCCGGTCCTTTGTACGCAACCGGAACTTTGAACTAGTGAATGTAATTATAGATTGCATTCTTGATACTCAAATCACTCTTGCGATCTTTCATAACTTACAAGTGATAAGGTTCAGGCTATATGTCTACGGCGCAGGCCATAGAAGAAATTTGAGACGCGCATTTCTCCTTCGAAACCAAATAGTTCGCGTCATTTCCGCTTTTGGACATTTTTCAGGAACGTTCGAAAGAAATGAAACAAGATATTACGTAATCAGTATAACTGGAAAAAATTCTTGCCCAAGAGCTGCTAATTTTGCAGATCTGATTGCTCTTTGCACTCTCTGACTTGAACTTGGACACTCATACTTTGTTCTCCTCGTGCGAGCTCATGATGACAACGATGTATGACTACTCAATTTCATCAGTCTCATCTGCAAGTGTCGAAGAATACCACTCAACGTCATCAGCTACAACTTCACCAGATTCTTCGCCAAATTACCACAGTACCATGTCGAAGTCCCAGTTATCGCCAGATTTGTTACAAACTGACTTTTACAACAGCGACACGCTGAGAGATCACGCAAACAACTTCAGAAAGTCAATGATTGCCTCTGAATCAATGGAATCGTTCAAATTCCATCACGTCGCGGAGAAATCTACAGGTATTGCAATGACCAACTCGCCTTCATTTTCGGCACTTGCATCCATATTGGAAAAGAAGTCAACCAAATACAAACCATCACCTTTACAAACTGATCGCAACAAATCTTCAGACACCATCATTCCAATCACTGAGGAAGACGAATCTCAGAAAACTCCTGAGCTGGAAAATTTCCAAGCTTTTAGTATGGCCGAGCTGGACTCGCCAAATCTGATACAATTTGATGACGTTGAAGAACCCACACCCCAATCACAATCGAAAAGTCAAGCTCCGTTCTATTCAAAGCCTCAAGCCGATGATATATTCAAGACACCAGAGATCAAGCAGGACCAATTCAGTCCAAAACCATTCAAATCTATGCTCGGTCTTCTTGAAGAGGACATGAACGGACTGGTTGCCGAGATCGTGGACACCCCGAGACCAAACAACCTCGATAATGAATCATACAACGAGGATGCTGTCAAATCACCAGCACTTCGTCAAATCACTCCAAAGCCGTCTCCTAAACCACTTCCTGGGTTCAAGAAAACATCAACATTCTCATCGCCTCCTAACACAAAGAACAACGCACAATTCTCCAACAACTATTCCAAAAGATCCACATCTCTACCGGTGCTAGTACACGAACAACCTAAAAAGGAGAAAAAGAAGAACTTCCTATCTTTCTTCAAGTCCAATAAAAGGTCCGTGTCATCCAATGGTGCTGAGCAAAGCAAGACTCAAGAGCAGCCATCGCAAACACAACAAGCAAGACCAAAATTATCACAGTCGAAATCTTTCACCATGAACTCTACTAGTACACCAAAGGTTGCACAAAGATCAACCTCTTCCACTTCTCTATTCAGTGCATTCAAGAGAAAGTCCAAAGTTGTTCTTGAGGAGGATTACGTCTCTCAGGATGTTGAAGCTCCAAAGAAGAACCGAAACTACAACGTCATGGACAAAGTGGAGGATGTTCATAATAATAGTGATCTAGAAGACGATAATGACTTACACTCCTTTGGGTCCCATGAATCTTCTGACTTTCAAGAGGACTTTAACAACTTGAATGTTAGCAATAGACCATTATCTGAAATCTCTCAACACGGTGAAGTGTTGTTTCCAAAATCGTTGAGCATGCAAGAGGTTGAGAGCATCGTTTCAATTGAGAGAAACAGATCAGTTAGATCAGCAAGACGTCCAACTAGCATCACAAACACACACGGTCAACATTTACAATTGCCACAACCACACCTCATGTCTTTGACTGATTCAATCTCCCAGAACGCCAGAGATGAAGGGATGTCAATAGAATTTGGAAGGGAATCAAGTATTCCGGATCCCAGCAAATCTCCAAACGCCAGTGTTTTGAAGAAAACATCGATTACATCCTTGAAAGGTTACCTGTCTGGAGAAAACCACGGAGATGATTTCGATGATGAAGAGGAGCTGTTCAATGTTGAAGAGTTTGCATCTCAAGCCTTGGAGTTTGATAGTATTGCAGATAATTATGAAGCTGGAGAAGATGCAGAGGATATCTCAAATCTACTAGAATTTGCTGACTTCATCGACTTTGGCGGGGCTGTGGATTTAGACTTTGATATAGGTTCTTCAAAAAGCAGGAACACATCCCCATTATCCAGTCCTCCTTTGAATCAATCATCTGTGATTTCAAGCTCGTTGAACTCACCTGCAATAAGCTCTGTTGCATATTCACCATCACTACAAAACTCTCCGTTATCTTCTCCATTTCTACAACAGTCAGCTTATATTCCTGGTAACATGTCAAGACCCATCTCAATGTCCTTCAGAGGTCTCAAAGCCCCTGCATTTGAGCATTCAGACTTCAAGTCATACTCCCCATCAGATACTAGCTCCATAAACTCACATCAGTCATCATCACTTAACAGTAAAAGATTTCAAAAAAAGAAGGTCTCCTTCAGCTCAAAGATCACACTTTATGACGTGCATCATGGTGATGACTATGATAGACATCCAGACATTGCTACCTGTAACCAGCTGACACCAGCATTGGCACAACAGATACGGAATGAATTGAACGAATTAAAAGCTGAAATGCCAGTTCATGAGGACTCGCGTTGCTATACACATTTTTTTTGAGTCATGAGATGTGGGACTCACACTATTTATTTCACCAGAATACGTTCCTCGGTATGAAAACAATAATAAAAAGTATAAGAACAATGATAATGTTAGAGGTTCCCCTTCTTACAAAAACGTAATAATCTAAGAAAACTATTTCATGACATTAAAGTAATACAAACGAACAATGACGTACCTCCTATTCTATTTTGAATTATTTTCCTTTTTGTAAATATATAACTCATTCGAATGATTCGAATCTTAGATCCCAGTTGATTTTTGGACCAAGTTTTGGTAAGACTTCAGCAACACTTTGAACATCTTTATCACCTCTACCAGAGATATTTATTATGATGTGTTTATCTTTACCCATGGTTTTGGCTAATTGGACACCACCAAAAACAGCATGTGATGATTCTAGGGCTGGAATGATACCTTCCAGTTGTGACAATAATCTAAAACCTTCTAGAGCTTCGGCATCAGTCGCAGCTTTGAATTCAGCACGACCACTAGCTTTCCATGCTGCTAATTCTGGACCAACACCCGGATAATCTAAACCTGCAGAAACTGAGTGAGTGTCATGGATTTGACCATCGGCTGTTTGTAAAACGTAAGTTTTAACACCATGGAAAACACCAGGTTCACCAGCTGTCAAAGTAGCAGAATGGAAGGCTGTATCAAGACCATCACCACCAGCTTCTATACCCAATAGTTTAACAGATAGATCATGTTCAAATGGTGAGAAAATACCAGTTGAGTTGGATCCACCACCAACGCAAGCAACAATGGCATCTGGTAATCTACCATCATTTAAGGCTTTGAATTGCTCCTTAGCTTCTTTTCCAATGACAGATTGGAAAGTACGAACTAGAGTTGGGTATGGATGAGGACCAATAGCAGAACCAACAACATAATGGGTGGTGGCTAAATTTGTAACCCAATTTCTGAATGCTTCAGATGTAGCATCCCTTAACGTTTGAGTACCGTTGGTTACTGAAACAACTTCAGCTCCCAAAATTCTCATTCTGAACACGTTTAAAGCTTGACGACGGACATCTTCAGCTCCCATGAAAACTTTACACTTCAAACCAAATTTGGCACAGGCAGTGGCAGTAGCAACACCATGTTGACCAGCACCAGTTTCAGCAATGATTTCTTTTTTACCTAATCTCTTAGCGATCAAGACTTGAGCCAAGGCGTTATTGATTTTATGAGAACCAGTATGGTTTAGATCTTCACGTTTCAACCAAATTTGAGCACCTCCAGCATGCTCAGTTAATCTTTCAGCTTTGTGGAAAGAAGATGGACGACCAATATATTGATATAGTGATTTGAATTCATCCCAGAATGTTGGATCAGCAACAGCATCTTCAAATGCTCTTTCTAATTCTCTCAGACAAGCATGCAAAGCCTCTGGGACATATTGACCACCAAACTCACCAAATCTCGGAGAGAATTTGTGTTGTTCTTCAAACACTGGTTGGCTCTTTACGGAAGGCTCTTCAGATGATTTAGATTCCTCAAATGGAGTAACTGTTCTATTATTTAGGATTTCTTGGGCATATTTTTTAGCGGTTTCACCACGTTGGCCAGCAGGGCTTTCTCCAATCAATGTAACAACTTTACTACCGATAACAACACCTTCAGCAATGGACCCAACAGTGACGAAATGCTCCCTTGTACTAACACCAAACCCGACGGCTAATGGAATATCACCAGAGAATCTCTTCACTCTGGCAACTAAATCTTCAATACCAGCACTAACGCTAGTAGAAGCCCCGGTAGTTCCCATTTTGGAGACAACGTAGATGAATGAATCTGCGATTTCGGACAATAGTTTTAGACGGTCATCAGTGGTGACAGGAGCAACTAATGGAATGTAACTTAGGCCAGCAGCTGAAGTTAGACCTCTAAATTTGACAGCTTCTTCAGGTGGTAGATCAACAATGATGAACCCATTGGCTCCAGCAGCTTTCGCATCCTGAACGAATTTCTCTTCACCGTATTGTAAGATTGGATTGTAGTAACCCATCAACACTAGTGGGACATGAACACCTTCGGCTCTAGCCTGTTTAACCAGATCAAGGGTTTTCGATACGGTGATTCCGTTCTCCAGGGCAACGGTATTGGCAACTTGGATAGTTGGACCATCAGCGATTGGATCAGAGAAAGGAAGACCCAGTTCAATGACATCAACACCACCTTCTTGGAAACCTTTCAAGATTGGTAAAGTGTCTTCGATAGTTGGATAGCCAGCGGTGATGAATGTCACCAAAGCGTTACGTTTTTCTTCTTTGCACTTAGCAAAGGTGGATCTTAAAGCAGCAGACATTTCCGGTTCCAGATACACTTTTTAGGAGAGAGTTTGCTGGTGATAACACTTTCTTTTTATAAGCGCCTTTCTTTCTTGACTCATCTCGGTTTTTTTTTGGTCAACGTGAAAAATCTCGTGCACTCTTAGATAATATATTATGTAATCGGTTGCTATTCAAGGGGAAGTCCCAATTACATCATTTCTGTCATCATCTATGTTTCGCATAGTGTAGCTGGCACTCAGTCACTTTCCTTTTTATTATTGGGATAAACTAGGCAGTGTCAGAGATACATGGGTTGAGTCATCGCAGAGACAGATACGGTATATTTCTTCTTTAGGTCATTTTTGATACATTATTATTCATTAATCATTAAATCTATGATGGTGGGAAGAGTATGTACATGCTCTTCATGCAAACCCCTTGATTCTTCTCTTCTTCTTCTTCTGTGACTGTGATGCTTGTGATTGACTTACTTGAGAGGCACTGAACGAATTCATACTTTGCGACTGGTAAGTATGATGGTGCATCTGGGTTGACTTTGGTCTGAGTAATGGCGCTTGTGATTGCTGAGTTTGAGTGTTTGGTTGTGATTGTGTTATTTGGATTATTGGCTGAACCTCGTTCTTATAAGCCTCATCGTTATTATCGGCAAACATGTCCGTATCATCAACATTATATTCGTTATCCCAATTGTCAATTATATCTTTCAGTTTCTTTGGTAACATGTCAACTTTATCATTTAGCTTCTTAGTCTCATGGTCCTCATCATACACTATGGATAACGACAAACTGACTTCCGTGGTGGCCTTTTTGGCAATCATGAGGGATTTCCAGAACTTTTCAAGTGTATCTTTCAATTCATCGAATCTTGAAATAACTTCATAGTTTGAGATCAGATTCGACAGTTCTTTAAATGTTATAACGGAAGCCCCATTATTTTTCAGGTACTCCTGCAACTGCTCGATCATATTTTCAAACTCTCCAAAGTCTTCAAAGTTCCCTACTGACGTATTAGAATAACGCAGTAACGACTTTGGGCCAGCTCTCTTGAACTTATCAACATCAAAAGACAGAGCATATTCTTGAAACACCTCCTCGTCATTTCCCGAATACTGCTCTTTTGGTAGGTGAAACAACGATTTGCTCAAATCTGTCAGAAATTTCATATTCTTCTTGCTCAATAAAGCATCACCCGTGGTGACTGCTGATTTGACTTCACTCTCGCTTGTCTTTGTCCTTCTTCTCATTTCGCTGGCAAACTTGATTATTTGTGCCTTCTTTGAAGATAAGAGCATCCTGGACACCTCCAATTGTGTTGAAATCTGGAAGAGTACGAACAAATCCGATTCTATTGGTAGTAATTGGTAGTTCTGCGCTGTAGACGAAGAATCTGTTCTGATCATTATTGGGTCATGGATTGATTTCGGAAATCCATCTTCCATTTTAAACTGGAACATGATAATAAGCGGATGTGTCTGGGTGTGCAATGAGATGAAATGAACATCGTCAACTGTTTTAAGATTCATGGTCAATGAAGGGTCATCTGCATCCAAATAATGTTTCCATGATAAAATTCTGCGAAAGTTTTTCGTCAAATCAACCCAGATTATCTCTCTAGAAGTTAATAAGAACCCATAGTCATCATCAGAGTCGGATCTAAGAAACTCTCTCACTTCAGACCATTTCTTAGCAGTGATCAGATCTGTTGTTTCACCACTTTGTAGTTTCACTTTCTTGACATAATTTCTGCTCATTATCAAAAGCTCATCTTGATCACTAGACCAGCATACTCTTTTAAATCTAGAATAGTCTTCAAAATCGTTAACAAACCCAGTATATTTAATTGTAATCAAGTTTTTAGCGCTCATTTTACAAACACACCAATTTCCTTTGTTATCAATAATGGCAAATTGACTAGAATCGACGGGATCGTTGGTAATATGAGAGAAATCATTTCCTTTCAAATCCTCTGAATTGAAAATAGATGAAATTTCCAAGTCAATTTCGTCTTTCTGTCTTCTGAGGTGGGGATTGATGATATAGATGGCAGATAGAGTACGGACAAATATGAGCTTCCTCCATATAGGATAATCAACTGATGATTTAGCAATCTCTATCTGCAATATTGGAGATTCTAGATCTATGGAGTTTCCATTACCAACAGTGGGTATTTTGACCTCACTTGGATCGACAACCTCCTCTTCGTCACTTCCAAGTTCATTTCTTTCAAAGTGCACCAACTCCGTCCTCCGCTCCAGAAATTGAACAACCAGCACATTCCTGTGATCACCTGATACATATGCAATAACTTCGGGAGCAAGTGAACCACCGTGGGTTCTCATTGCTTCAATATCAAGGAAATTTCCTATGGAAGGATCATAGACATATTGGGAAGCCAGGTATTCATCACCTTTAACATCTTCATGTGTGATCAAATTCTCCGGGATATCTCTCAGAGCATCAACATAGAGATCTTTCTTTATATCACTGACATCCAGTCTCGCCAGTTGAGGTGGGACCAATCTTGAGCTTGAGTTATGAACCTTTGCCAGGTTCAAGCCATTAGCTCTTTCTCTGCTCCTCAACCATGGTTCATTCGAGCCAAGCTGGTCCAGATAGATGTTTGAGCCCTGGAGACCGTATCCCAGTTGGACTCCCAAGCCCTCTTTCACGGGCCACATTGACATTTTGTGGTAACCAGTGGCTTTTCCTTAGAGTAAAAATACAATACTATAGGCCTTTGTTTGAGAGAGAGAGAAAAAACTTTAGGCGGTATTACGTAATATCTGTTTACCGGTGCTCGTAATCAGGCTCGGCTATCTGTGTATTAAATGGAATATAGTAAGTATAGTAAGTAGTATAATTGGGGCTATAATTTTGGAACCTTGATCAGAGATCCTTCAGCATAAAGCATATCCAGAATATCTTTGAATTTTCTCTTTGCTTGGGCTCTTTTCAGTTTGAAGGTGGGAGTAAGAACATCGTCGGAAACCTTTAAAGGCTCAATATCAAAATGGAGATTATGCAGTTTTTCAAACCCTTGAAGACCCGAGTCTTGGATATTTTTGTTCAATTCCACCAACACTGACTTTTTTATCTCAGGGTCCTGTAAGTGTGCCAATAATTCATCCACTGTTTCAACTGTCAGGTTCTTGGAATTTTTTAAAAACTCTTTCAACGCTTCTGGGTCAATACCGCAAATTCCAATCAGATAGTTCTTTAATGAATCACCATGGACATATAGCTGGGTTATGATTCTATTTTTGGTCAGGTATGCATTTTCAACTCTCTCAGGGGTCACATATTCACCTTGACTCAACTTGAAGAAGTTCTTTACACGATCAATGATTGTGATCTTTCCATCCTCATCGACCGATGCGATATCACCAGTTTTGAACCAGCCATCAGCTTCAAATGTATCTTCAGTTGCTTGTGGGTTCTTGTAGTACTCTTTGAAGATCTGAGGCCCCCTCAATAGCAACTCACCTCTAGGAAATGGTTGGTCTTTTGAAGAATAACCCATATGCTCAACATCTTTCAGTTTCATTTCAGTAGCAACATTGACAGGTCCAACATTACCGGGATTCACGCTGAATGGATCATCACTCGACATGACAGCAAATGATTCCGTCAATCCGTAAGAGTTCTCGAATCCAACATTCAACACGTTTTTCAAGAACTCGATGGAATTTGGGGATATAGGAGCAGATGCAGAGGTCAAATAGCGGACGTATTCAAAACCTAGCTTCTTCTTCAAGGTACTTAGTCCAATGAAGTTGTTGATGAACCAGTAAGAGTTCTTTGAATCATCCCCATTAAACTTTTGAGCCTTTTTCTCCCTCATTGATCTATCAAACAATCTTTGAACGATTGGACTCAAATTCGCTATATGAGACTTTATCTCGTTTTCGATTCTTGAGTAGACTCTAGGAACACCGGTAAAATAATTTGGCTTCAAAACTGGAAGATCATCAAATAGGGAAATAGTTCCAGGCTCTGAAGTGAAACCAACAGCAAATCCAGAATAAGTAGCCCAACTAATCAGCATTCTTTCATATATATGAGCCAATGGTAGGTAGCTCATGACCCTGATCTGCCTTCCAAACTGGTCGATATTGGAATGTCCTTCTAGCCCACCAGGATTCCTGAAATGAATGAAACATGAAGCGAGACCGGCAATGGCCATGGCATGGGGTATGACGACACCTTTAGGATTTCCTGTTGTGCCAGACGTGAAGGAAATGGTATATATGGTATCAGGAACTGGTTCTCTGAGATTCAATGGTTTGCCTAAGGAGGATCCTAATTGCTCGATATGGTGGAAGTCAAATAGTGACAATCCTATGAACTCGCAATATTTGAACAAATGGAAATCCGCATCGAGTGACAGATCGTCCATTGAGACCAATTGAATCAAATCAGCCAGTCCATATTTCTCCTTCAGCTTGCAGATTTTCAAGATGTTTGACTTTGACAGGATTATAACAGGAGACTTTGTAAGTTCAAGAATATACTTTGAGCTTTCACTTCCTAAAGTATCGTATAGGGCGGTATTTGGTAATGAATAATTCCTTGTAGCCACATCAGCAATCATCCACTCGATTCTATTCTCACTGAAGAGAGAAACAATAAAAGGCTCCTGGTCATCCTTTTTTTGAAACAATGGATTGGACAGGATTGAATGGACCAACCCAAATGCAAAATTATCCTTCCGTTGGTAAATGGCTTCAAACGTCTGATAATCGTAATAATCTTGCAATTGGCCATCCAAAACTGGTCTTCTACCAAAGCAGTATTCTTTGGCAAACTTCTTGAAGTAGAACTCATCAAAGTCATGATATGTTCGCATTCCATGGTGCTCACTTATCAGCTTTTCTGGGGAGTACGAATTTCTGTATACAGCAGAGTACCCGTCTGTTGGCGATGACACCGGGATAGCCTTATACTGGGCCATTTTTGAAGACCACTGTTTGACCAACAAGCTCTGAGACGTTCCTCATTGTGGAAATCGAGCGGAAATGGCCTTGTTTTATGGTTTATTGTGATCGGTTGAAAGAATCAGAAAGACATGACTTGAACACTTTTCCCAGCTCGGTAATTCACTTCTGCTGCGGGGTGAAAAAGTTGTGACACCAAATTTTTTCTCAAGGAAATCCTTAGTATTGCGCGAATTGGTTGTAGATTTAGAATTTACGCGAATTGGTAGTAGATTTGAGGAAATGAGTACGAGTTTACTGGTCCAGAGGTGGTATGGCTCTGCGTCATAAAAGAGGGCTCTGGACGGATTCTAGTGGTGCCCATCATATCTGAAGGGGGTAATTGTGGTATTACCACAAGTAAAGTGGTATTTGAGCGGACCTGGGCGTATCTATGGAGCAATTTGGGCACTTTAAGCATCTCAAGTGTCTCTCCTTAGTTTCTCTTCAAATATGGATGCTGCTTCCTCCTGATTGATTTCTTTACTGCTGCTTGAGCATGTATATCTCATGATGGTGATCCCTCCTTGAATCGTGTGTTCTGGGTATATTTATCATGTCTTTGGTGGGATTGAAAAAGGGATCCTCTGTACCAAATTACAAAATGATGAATTTTAAAAAGTAGTAAATATTATGTAATCATTTGAACGCACATTAAATCTGGTTTGAAAATGGGTATAAATCTACAAAATGATGGAGCAGATGAGCAGATACGGATCGCTGAAAATGAGTTCTGATGACATGCCTGAGCGCTTACAGCGAGATACATCCCAACTGGTTACGGATTGATATCTGGATAAGGGTTCTGAGATGTGAAGGCTGAATTCGAGTGAGGAGGTGTATAGGAATGTGATGGATACACTTCTTCAGAATAGGGTCCCAGTTGCGCCTTTCAGATCTTCAGGAGCTAGGCACAGTCATGAAGAGGAATACTGTGGTGACTTCCACTTCTCTGGGCTCGATCTATGAGTATGTTGATAGATATTGGGGAGGACTTAAACCGTATTCCAATAGACAGCGTTCAGAACTACGATAATAATGATGCTGGTGCAGGATAGGGCATTGGAGGTGCTTGCAGAGAAGTGATTTCTGAGACTGACTCTGAGAGTATCTGGATCCAAGGAGGGTCAGTTTGCTCGTTCACGTTAAGTAGGGATTGAACGAAAGAAGATAATTCGAAAGCCTCAATGATGAATTTGTATCTATAGAAGAGATGACGTCTATGTCACCGTCTACGTTGTCTAGAAAGTTCTCTGAAATTACACACATTGGTCAAATACATGATCAATTTCGAGTGGTATATTATTCATTGGCATATTCATCAAAGAAGTTTCTTGAAATCAAGATTAAAAACAATGCATATTTCGAGATTGAAGACGTTGCGCTAGAGTATGTCTATCTCTATTCAAGGATTCCCGTCTCAAACAATCAAGCACAGATGAAAGTATTGATGAGAATGCATGTCATCACTGGACAACCATGCTATTCAAGAACTACATCTTTCTAAAATTTCTGATGAGTAAACCAAAATTATTGGAATGCAAAGAGACTCGTATTGAAACCCACGTCTTTTGTTTTTTCTCCGCAACAATTAGGTCTTCTTCCTGTTTCATTGAAACCCTGTAGCTGCTATAACAGTTTCCAAAACTTTCTTAGTAAGTTATCCAGAATAGTTGGCAGATCCATCACAAAGAGACCGAAGGCTCGCTTCAAACCTTCGCAATATTGAAACAATTCTCTAGCCCTTGAACAACGAAATACAAGATTCCTTTCAAACAAGAAAAATGCTAGCATAAACCTTTCGATAAATAAGAAAGAATCTTGGTGCTTGTTGATTGTCCTTAAGTTGAGCACTGGTCTCTAAAAATAAACTGGTTGAGAGGAACATGCACAACCTTTAACTGATGATAATTAGATAGCAATGATGTTCACCACCAAAGTGTGGTAGATGATGTGTTGTTGTAGAACCCATCGAATCTGTAAGTTGACTGTTGATCAGATGAAGAATGATACATCCAAAAGATCCAATCTAAATCATAAACTTAAAGCTATTCAAGAACCTCTTTTAGAATGCATCTTATAATCCTGGGCAACAGGTGGTTCTCTTGAAGTCTCTAGAGTCAGTGCTAAGAAACTTTGGGAAAGTGTTCAATACAATGAATATATCCAAGACCTAAGCTGTAGCCTACCAGTATCAAGAGATAGCGGATAGAATCACTCGAACATCTGATGATGCAGAAGCAGCTTTGATCTAGGCTTGCTGAGACGATAGGTTCTAGCTTTATGCACAGTTTGTTATCGATGATGATATCGAAGCGAGCTTTCTATTTTTCTTTAGAGACAAGTACTTTCGGTAGGGTGATTCTGGTAATGATATACATGGGCAGCTTCTACTCATTGATCAAGTTTACGTACATTTTGATGTAGTATCAGGTCTCTTTCACACTAGCATTGATTATAGAATGTGTACTATGTACTTTGACTGTCAAATGTCAAGGTTTTTCCTGTGGAAATCGGGGGATTTCTCCACCAGAAGTCAAGTAGATCATTCAAAGATGATCAAAAGACAAATTTGATAGGTTATAAGAAGTTTTCTTGCTCGAAGACTAATATCTGGGTCTCTCTTATATCGTTATGATTAAAATTAAGTTTCTTTCTATGTATTATTCCATTTTTCATATTAAAATGTTTCAATTGGTAAAAGCTGAAGGAACTAAAAATAAAGAATTCATGAGATCAAAACTAACAGTAATACCAATAAAAATTCAAAAATTTTGAATAATCAATTAATCTCCGTCTTTCAGTGATCTATGAAAATATTCAACATTGAATCAGTATCTGTACAAAGTATCAGCTATTTTCATGAACTATTCTACAGACATATTTGGGTATTTGATAATTGGTTGTTGAAATTCCGGTTTTCCAATAGTGATGAGTTTCTGGAAAGTTCCATGAAATGAATTGATTAGAAATCAGGAGTTTCTGAGAAAACTATAAATAGGGATGAAGTATCCCAAGATGAAC